>JAPDSC010106483.1:87053-101792 GCA_026290005.1 Latrodectus geometricus
ATATAAATGAAGATTTCAGTTAGATTTTGATATATATTAATATATATTAAAGCATTCAAAAGTGTTTTAATAATTATATTTAAAAGAAAAAATTCATACACAAAGAAGAGTCGATTACATAGGGTATAACTCCTTTTGCCCATCTGAAATATTTCGCTGGTCTAATATTCCTGTCCTGCAATATGAAGCAATTAGTGTTAATAAAATGGCATCACTTTGAATGATAATATTTTGTTATATGTATAAGGTAAGTAAATAAAATAAATATTTTAATATTATTGATTGTACAATATCTAGCATTATATATAGAACTCATAAGAATCAGTTTAAAAAAATATTTTAAACTAACATAGCAATTTATCAAAATTTTCTGTAACATAAATATTATATACTTGATTATAAAGAAAAGACTTTTGTTAAATTTTTAATTTCTAAATTTTTTTCTGATACTAATTTAAGATAAAATATAAATAAAATCAAAATTTGTAATTATTTATATGTAAGTCACTGTAGGAGTTCAAAAATTTTATATTATGTTGAATGATCTTAAATCTTTTATTCTATACTTACGAATGCATCAATGCCAACCATGTCTCCATCATATAAATCGGGATTTTGAAGAGCTAGTCTTGCTCCTAAAATAAAGTAGAGGATAAAAATAAATATTAGATACAGCAAAATTTTACAATAATTTCAAAATTATAATTATATGCTGAAAAATGAAAATATATCCTGGTTAAAAGTAAAATATTATTAAAAAAAGGCATTTCTGACTTTAAACTAACATGGTAAGAGAGTCAATCAAAATAGAGGAAATAGTACTTCATTCAATTAAACAACTACTTCATTCAATTAAACAAATACTTCATTCAATTAAACAAATACTTCATGCCGATTAAGCAAATTTTAAAATAAGTTTTTACTAAGGTGTTTTTATTTAAGTTTTATTAAAAGCAAACGTTTTAAGAAATAAAAAATTACCCAGTGAAATAAAAAGCATGCCTTCTTTTTTTAACTTTACTTTATTTCTTATACTTTTCTTTCTATCTATACACAGTTCAAAAAAATATTTAAAACAAAATTCATACTTCATATCAAAGAATATGAAAAATTGATTGGCTGTCAGAAATATTGTTAAATCCTTGTACTTTATGTTTTTAAAAAAATGTGATAAAAGTGATAATTTTAAAATGTTTTGTTTTAAGTTTGGAAATATCTTTCTTTAAATAAGATTAAAATGAATGCCGCCCAACCTGTCTAGTGGTTAGCGTACCTGACTACAGATGGGTGGGACCTGGGTTCGAGTCCTGGCTCGGGCAAGGATGTACTTTCTCTCTCTCCCTTTCTTGTCTTTGTCCTTTCTTTGTGTGTGTGTGAATGGTTGCCTACCCTATAAACGGGTACCTATGGCATGTGTGTACTGAAGAAGTCGGAATCCACGCCAAATATGTTTCAGTTGGAAAAGTGGATATTGCCCATATTGCCCCATATAAAACCCCATATTGCCAGCCTGGCTGGCACACGACAACAACAACATTAAAATGCATAAAAATAAAACACGTAATATACATAATGCTTCCATAAATCCTATATATTTTTCATTTCAATTATTTTTTTTTCCTTTTATAATAAGTTTCATTTTGGTATTCCATTTTTTAGATAAAATTATACTTTCCTTCATTTCATGATTGTATGCCTTACACACATTTAAATAAGTATTAAGGGAATTATAAATGCATTAAGGGAATATTAATAGTGATACTATCACGGAGTTTTGAATTAAAACTCAATGTGCAGATTAGTGAGTTGACAACAATGTGCATATAAAATATTTTATGAATAAAATATAAAAATATAGAGTATTTAAATAAAAATGTTTAAGTATTCCTTTTTATTATTTTACAATTTAAATTTTTTCGTATATATTTTATAAATTATTAATTATTTGTTTAGTATAGTAAACTATGTTTCTTCACATATAACCGATAATTCAGTAGTAAAAAACATTGCTATCTAGAAAACTGAAAGTTTTTCATTGAAATTTCATTACATTAAATAGTATTGTTTTAATGCATAGAAGTCTGTAATCTTACATAAAAAATGTAGCAAATCATAAATGTTTTTCTCAAAATAAGACTCATATTTTATTCAAGATTAATTTAAACAACAGTACATAAATTACACATCAAAAATATTTCTTTCATTTTTCAGTCAAATATAATGGAAGACATTTTAGTATATTTATAATATGCACTATTAAAAATTTAGTTTCATCAAAGATAGAAAAAAAACAATAAATAATTTGCATCTAGATTAAAGTATAATAAACTGTTTCTTGAATTTACAAAATATTGTTGTAATTTGCAATATTTTATTGAGATTTTTATAGCTATTTTTCCATATGATTTCCAAATAAATTATTTAAATCACATGATTATCTTATATTACTATAAAAATAATATTTTTTTCAAAATAAATTATAAATAAAATAGTAAATTAATAAGTATTTCAAATAACATTTATGTAATTAGTACAATAACATAATAATAATCTGTTATTCTAGAAATAATACATTTTATAATATTCTAGAAACAATAAATTTTATGAAGTTCATGTAAATTATTTTTTCATTTCTGTATTAAAAGATACATTAAATTTTTTCTCTTCAATGAAATTTTATTTAAGATACACAAATAACTTCAAATATATGTCTATAGGATTATTTAAATTTGTTTTCTATCATTTTAATTATTTAATTTCATTTTTATGTGATTGAAACAAGACATTTGATTTTTTATGTCAAGCTCTCTTGAATCAAATTTTTAAAAATATTTATTCTATTTTAGAAAATTGATTAAAATATTTTCAAATTTTAGAAATGAAAAAAAAAATAGAAATTAGTAAAACATTTGTTCGACATTTAAATTTCTTTTAAAATTATTCAATTTTACAAATATTTAAATACATGGTATCATAATATAATAATTTATCTTTTGGAATATACTTTCATGCTGCTGTTTTTCATTTTAACTCTCTAGTTAAAAGTTCATAGTACTTTTCTAGATTATTTACATTTTTATAAAATGATATGAATAACTTCGATGTTTGTTTTTAAATAATTGAGAGCTTTCTACATACATTTTTTTCGTTTGTTTTATTAAATATTTAATTAAATTGTCAAAATAAATAAAGTATATAAATTCTTACTTTTTCTATAATCTGCAAAGACAGCAGCAAAAAGGCAGAAAACAACAATTAAGAATTTCATGTTGAAGAGGCAGTTGTGTTTTTGGTTGTAGATGAGGTATATCGCTATTGATTTAAAAGTTAGTTCTGAATACCTTATCACATTGTGAAAAAAATCACCTGCTCTTGTTTGTAATCTCATAGACTTACGCATTTGCACAGATTATTTGGAACTGTCGAACGATGAACGCAAGATTGTTGTTTACGTTATTAAAAGAGAAACTATTACGTCATAAAATATGAAAATATTTTAGTCTTTGAATGTGTTAATATTGAGAAAAATAATAGACTCGCAATAACTATATTAAGTGCGATTAAGATAAGTTCAACCTAATTACATTTCCTAATATGAATTCCAGAATTTAAATTACATTCAAATTTATGTATCATTTAGTTTTTATATCATGTATTTTTAAAGTTATGATTAACCATTTCATTAACTAAAATAATAAATCTAAAATGAAAAATAGAATCCCTAACGGATTTTAAAAGGTACTAACTACGTGTAAAATATATCTCATTATGTTCATTTTAATTTTAAAAAATCGAAATACGTTTAAAAATGCATTTAATATTTAAATTTGAAATACTTTTATTTAAATTTTCCAAATCCTTCTCTATCAGAAATGAGGAAAAATATTTTATTGTATAATAATAACAATTTCATGGATTTTTTTCTGATAATGAATGTTTTCAGGATGTACTTGTTTTTGCTTATAATTTTTAAAACTTTTACCAAGAATTTCCTTTTTACTAAAACCTCTCCCTTAGTATCCCAACTAAAATTTTATTAAAGAATATGAGTATGCAACGTATAATTACCAACTTAATAACTAGCCTTTTTCTGGTAATAACTGGTAATAAATTCCACTAGAAATAGTATCTTATTGGCAAAATGAAAGCTTATAAAATATGTGCTTTACTTTCAATTTCATTAATATTTCCTGGTTTCACATAAATTATGAAATTAAACTATTTTAATTTTAAAAAGTTAGCGGTTTTTTTTAATAATTGCTTATTTTTAAAAGGTTGATGATGTTTGCTAATAATATAATTAGTTCAAAAAATTGTATCAATCACAGTTTCAAATTTTTCAATTCTTCAAAAAGCAAATGTAAATTCCTTTTTAAATGCATGTAAATACCTTTCTCAAAATGTCTTAATTTGTGAATAAAATGAAAAGTTAATATTTGTTATGATTATATAAATGCTGAAATGTATCCAGTGGCTTCAACAGCTGAAATTTACCACGTTAAGCAATCTGATTCATTTTAAAATTCATGGACTATTAGTACAATACAAAAACCTAGCTTATGGCTAGGTTTTTGGAGCTAGGTTTTCAGGAGGAGCTATGGCTCTTTCATTTAACTTAGTAATAACTATAGATATAAAATGTTAAATACAGGAAATGTTTTGTGAAACTGTTTATAAAATGAAAAACTGTGCAATGCTTTTTGAAACAAAAATTAACAATCCCAACTAAACACCAAAATAGACATTGAAAAATTATTCTTAAATTTTTAATTTTAAACGTACTTAGCGTTCAGTTTTAAATATACATTTTAAGAGAATTTAAAGGCACCGTTTAGTTCCAAAGGATACCTTTTATTTGAGTTTGAGCATAAAAAATGTGCATTAATTTTCGTGCCGATTCCAACGTAATTACTATAGTACGTAATGTGTTAGAAAGGAAATGCGCTATTGTCAGTGGTAGGGTAGTTTCTTCGAGATAATGCATGAGATTCCAATTAAAGGTTTGACGAATCTTTGCAGATGCTTAACAGAAACTTGTAAAAGACTATCACCATATATACTAAATGAACTTTCCCACAGTATCTTGATTGAAGGAGGACAAATTGATCAGCAATGGTAAATGGGACTTGTGACAAGAAATTGCTATTTTTTTGTGTTATAATCATATTTAAAATCGATATAAACCAAAATGTATTTACTCTTTATTTTACAGTTTTAAGCACAATATGCTTCAGATAATAAATTAGAGTGGCATTTGATCTGTTTGTTTGATTTTTTTCTGCATCTCATTCATATTTCGAACTATGGCACATATTTTGAGTGTTTTACTCTCAGATATATTAAGAGGGTTTTTCTTTTGTAGATCATAGTCGCTTTCTTACGTAGTATATCCATATCTATAGCCGCGTTTATTAAATATTTTAGGAACGCATGCTCACTCTTTGGTAAAAAAAATATGCACTTTGAACATTTTTCTAATTGATTACTAAATTAGTCAAAAGTATTTTTATCCATCTTCATACATTTAGAGTTCATTGACCTTATTCGCAAATCATGCATTCACATCATAACATTAATATAAATATTCGGAGAGCTGCATTTTACAACAGCATTCAACTACCATGAATAAAAGTACTGAATTAATGGCATGTTTATCACTGATGTATAAATGATTTGAATGGAAAATTGTTGTTTAAAATGTTGTATAAGATAAATGTTGTCATATCGATGTTGCATAAATGATTTTAATGTAAATTTGTACTGAATGGGTTAAAATATATAAATGTTTGTGTCACAGTTTGCATAATCTATTTTAACAACAAATGCAAAATATAAATTATTCACATTTAAGCAGTTCTATTGAAAAATATTCCTATATACATTATGAATTCATTTTCTATTCAATATAGTTCTTATTCCTTTTCTGGTTAGTACATTTTAGTTTTTCATTCTATTATTTTCAATAATTATCAGTGATATCATATACATATTTTCGCTTAAAATTATAATTGCCCTTCTGATGTCAGTCAATAATTTTTTATTCTCCTCGGTTTATATTTTATATAATCATTTGGAATCATTTCAACATAGAAATTGTTTAATTAGCCTTAATGTAATAAAGAAAGAAAACAAGCAAAATGAAAGAAATAACGTATCAGCAATTTCTTGACTTGACATTGATAACATGATGTAAGAAACAATTCAGAGTTTTTTGATAATATATAATTACAAAATAATAATAAAAAATTAGATAATAGACTGATATTAACAAAAATTATACTATACATTTAAATTAGATACTTTGAACTTAAATTACTGAAGAAAGTTATTTAATCTGAAGAATAAATGATTTCATTGATTAAAAAAGGGCATTTTCATTCATTCACAAGATTTCTTACTATTAGGTTTGCGTAATGAATGAAAAATGTTAGACAAAATATGAATGTTTTTCAGTAATGAAAATATATGAGGTAATATGATTTCATATAGTTCAACAATGGTTTGAAATAATAAAACTTTCTATCTAAATAGATCTAGAAAAAGTATGTTACACGCATCCTTCTATACTATATTTTATAAAATTGATTAAGTTAAATTATAATACTATTTTTAATATGTTTTTCTCTGCTAAAATGACTAATAGTACTTTACTAAATTTTAATGATTAATGTATCTTTAAATGATTACGTTTTGTTTCTTTATTTATGTATGTATATATCTATAAACTTTCTATTGTCATTTGAATAGGTAAAACAGAAACATTTCTTTAATATTTGACCAAGTTCTGAATAATTTAAATGCTTATAATACCGAGATCTTCTTGCTTTTGAATTCATGAATAATTCATAAGCTATTAATAAAATGCTTACAAAATTACACATTTTTTAAGCATTTTATGGAATACATTAGAAATAAAAATATAAACTGTTCTGTATCTTTTTTAAAAAACATGTTTCTAGAAAAATTTCAAAGTTGTCTATTTTAAATAAACACTTTTACAAAAAAATTTTTTTTAAATACATATTTCTATAATGTTATGTCTTGCAAAATCTCATTTTTGTAATTGTTAAAAATTTCATTAGCCCTTAAATGAAATAAATTTCAGTTATATTAAAAAGAAGTCTTCTTGAGTATAGTTTGAAATATTAAGAATGTATTTAAAATATAGTGCTTACATAAACATTTTATTGTGATAAATTTATTTGAAAGTAAGGTATAAAATTTTAAAATACATAATTGAAATGTGATCTTAATTTTCCAGGATACAAATTATTAAAATAGATCATATTAACTTAAAAATCGTAAGTAATTTAGATGGATATTTTCTCTTAGTTTATACTAAAACATTTAATCACTTAGTTTTCATAAATAATTGTTATTTTTTTAAGTTTTTATAAGTATTCTTCGTGTAAATTTTATTGCCTTACACCTAAAAAAATAAATAGATTAATATATGTTCATGTTTTCACATACATATTTGAAAATATCCAGTAAAATAAATACCAAAAATTTTTAAACTGTATAATTGACTAAATGTAGTTAACATTTTTTGTGCATGAAAATGACAAAATTATTATAATTGATTATGTATTGACAATTTAATATTGTTAAGCTGAGTAAAACGGTGAAGTTAATTTGATTAAAATGAAATTTAAAAATAATTTTAAAGAAATTTAGAAATTGTTTTGAAAAAGAATATTTTGAAAAATTTGAAATATATCTTTAAATTATTTGTAAGGAATTTTGAAAGTATACTTAATAACTATTATCCAAAATTTAATATTGCATAAATAAGAAAACTATGAACTTGTATCTATGCTTTTCATTTCATATCTTTAAAAAATATGTTTTTGTGAAAAATGTAATATAAACACCTTGTTTTTCTTTATTAAACGACAAAAGATAATGATTACACAAGAAGACTTGCTTACTACTTTTATCACAACTTGAGTACCCCAAATGTAAAATTAAAACGTGTATTCGAATTCTTCTAACCTGGTAAATCAAATATTTCATAATTTTGATATGAAATGAAAATCCAAGTACTGTTTAATATTTTTTATATATTAATAGCAAAAACAACTATTTTTATCACGTTCTATGCATCTATATCTCAATACTCAACAAAACTATTTAGTTCCTTTTAGTTTAAAAATATTATGTAACACAATTCCTGTTTTTACTATTGTTTTCATAATTAATTTATATAATAAACAGTAAATAAAACTACTATAATTTTAATTTACAAATTTCTAAAAAACTAGTGACTTACTTATATAATAACTGTTTCATGAAATATTATTACTTAGTTATGAAGAAATGTCTTGATATTCATAGTTAAAATAACATATTTATATTTATAATATGCAACTTACATTTTAAATATGCAACTTTTATTTTAAAAATGCTTATAATTGCTTTAGAACTAGCTCATCAACAGCTAGTTAAAAACTGTAAATTCTATATTTGTTTAGCTCAGTGTAAAATGGTGACTAATAGCCTATAGCTCTCAAGGTCTTCTTTAATGCTGTTTGGTGGTTATTCCACACTGCATGTTTCTCTTGCAAAATTTTGGATTTTCTAGAAACTCATTTTCTTACTTTTACTTCTCTTTTATTTAAATTTGCAATCCTCTATAATTGAAAACTCTTATTTTCATTTGCAAACCGATTTTCTTTACCTATTTATTTATTTTCAGCTAAAATTTATGTAAAATGTTTTAAAGTATATGATTATATACCTAACTTGTGGCATTTTTTGTTTTCATGATTGAAAAATCGTCTTATTTTACTCAATCTATTTCACAGTGCAAAAATGAAGTTATAGAAGAAATTCTTATTTCAATATATCCTTTATTCCCTTTCTTTTTCTTCTTTTGTCAAATTTGCGTAAATCTTTATTTGTTAAGTTTAAGTTTTCATTTTTCACGAGGAAAAGAATTATAGTTATGTTTTAACTTGTATTTTAATTTATTTTGAAGAAATTAAAGAATAAGTGACTGAGAACTTTATAGTATATATAAAAGAACCTTAATTAAACATAACCAAGAACTTAATGGTAAAAGTCGCTATTGTAACATTGGAAAGTTTTGTTGACATCCAAATGTTATGAGTTGTTGTTTTATATCGAATGAAATTGTATTGCTTTGTTAACAGTAAATGTTTCAATCACAATAGTTTCAACATTAGTTTTTTCTATGAAATCTTTATTTCCTAATGTATTTTCTAATTAATTGTCAAAACAATTTTTTTCACATAATAACATCCACTGTATTTATAATTATATACATTGTATTATTTAATTTCTATTAGCTCACGATGTTTGCTATTTTAACACTTTTTAATGACTTTTCATCACAAACACTTTTAAAATATTTCAACAACTACGTGAAGTATATCTTCACAAGTTGATGTGATTTTTTGATGTGATTTTTTGATGTGATACTTCACGTATTATGATTTTTTTGATAAAAAAATCATAATACGTGAAGTATATCACGTTGATGATATACTTCACGTATTATGATTTTTTTATTTATAATTCACAATGTGAATTATAAATAAAAAAATCATAATTAATGAAAATAATCTATAAAAAAATGAAATTTAATAATGCATCTAATATTTCTTATGCAACTGGGGTTTTTAAATACATTAAATCATTCACTAATGAAATTATCATCAACTGAAATTTATAACTAAAAATAGTTATTATTATCAATTTTAAATTCAAATTAATAATAACAATCTTCTTAGAAATGAGTGAGAAAAAACTGATAAGAAAAATCGAGATTTTAAGTTTTAATGAGGACTCATTTTTAGAAACCAACAAATATTTTAAAACTATAATTAGACAGTGTTTAAGCTGTAAAGTGATTCAAACTCTGACTTAAATTGAAGTTGATTTAATGGCAGGTTATTGTATAGTTCTAGTATGAAAATTAGTAATTAGACAATCATCTAATATTATGATCCTCTTATCAGCAGAAGCTATGGAATGAATTGAGGATTATTCATGCTTGAAAGTCAGGAAGAACCGCAAATGCATTAACTGATTATTAATAAACTCTTAAGCTTTTGTAAATTCATAAACTTTAAATCCCTGAGCCATATTAAGATTGAAACCTAAGCTGAGAACATATTTCACGGAACTCTATTAATAGTATTAACAACCATAAGGTCTCACTAACTCGCAAAATTTTGCTTTCGTTTTGAATACATTTGCAAAGCCATTAGAAAAACTAATTCTAAGCTGATTAAACTGGTCTCATTTCATGTTATATTTGAAAACTGCCTGTGTACTTATATAATAAAAACTTCATAAAATTATATGCATGACAAGCATACATGATGTTTATTGGGAAAAATGAAACGAGTAGTTTTGTGTGTGTGTGTGTGTGTTAAGAGAGGAAAAGTGTATTTTAGTGTATGTGTTGGAAATGCTTAAATATTTATTAATACTTAATTATTTGCTTACAATAATTTGAATGATATATTCATATTTGTACAAATTCAGTACACCATATACCAGAAAAATGCAACAAAAATCCATAATATAAGCAAATATGGCATCTTTTTAAAAATTTTCGATAGTATTTATTCCAGTCACTCCTAATAAGGAAAAATAAACTTAAAGTAATCAGATAAATTAAGATAAAAATCATCCAAGTTAAAACTATTTTATATTAAAAGCCAATTAAACAACATGTCTCTAAAAAGAAGAAGACATGAAATAAAATCCAACAGTAAAAATATGGATAAAATTGTGATTAAAAAGAGATAAAAAATTGGATTGCTTCATTTTAAAATGTTTGAGAATTAATTTCTATTATATCTCTAAAGGATTGTAGTTTACAGTAAAGAAAAAAAAATTAAGATTTGGAATATATAAAATATAAATATCCTATTATCATATTGCATTCAAATAATTTCTAAAAATAAAATGTTTCAAATAAAAAAAAGTTTCTTAGAAAACTTTAGCATTTTTATCCCTTTGAAGAAGAAACAGTAGTTGATATTTGATCAGATTGTTCTTTAAAAATATTTTATAAAAATAAAAAATTAAAATATTTTAAAAATTAAAAAAAAAATAAAGATTTATCCTTAAATAATTGTAAGGTTATTTAGGGATTAAATCTCAAAAAATATTTCTTTACTGTTTATTTTACAGCAATGTAATGCTTCATATTTCATCTTGTTTTAAAGAAACATCATTCTGTATTTATTAATTTTGTTAGCTTATCTAACACAAATCCCATTAACTCTGAAAGATATTTGTTCAAAATTATTCAATGTATATGATATTTGAGCTTTGACTCAATGTTTTGTCCTAAAAGAATACAGTATAGTTCAAATTTTAGATTGAGATTCAACTGCATTAAATCTACATCAATTAATAAATAATTAAAATTTAATATTATGAAATATAATTTTTAACTATTTTCTAATCTTGAGATTTTTAGCAAAATATTATTTTTGTTTTAGTATTTATCAATTAACCTTTTTGTAGAGTTTATATAACAACGATTCTGATTAAAATAATGTGAAGTAATTCCAAATATATGTATTCTTTACTACCAAAGTGATACGTTATACACTGCTCAAAACAATTAAAATATATTGTAAGTTTTATATAAAATAAAGATATAAGCGAAATTTCTTATGTCGAAAATGGGAGAAGAGAATCACAGATGCAAATCTTTATCTGATTTTCAAACTGTGGAATGCGCTAATTTTGAGTTAGACGTCAAAAACTTCGCTACAGTGGCAGTGAATGAAATTTAACTTTCAGCTGAGTGAAAGACAATGAAGACAAGGATGATCGGCATTCAGTGACTGTTTTGTTACAATGAGTAAAATGTCTCAGCGAAATCATTTAACTGATTCAGAATTTTGGAGAGATGTTGGCAGGTTAGAAAGGGGCCAAATTCAAGTCGAAGTAGTGCAAGCCATTGGAGTGTCACAAAGTGTGATTTCCAGGATATGGAACCGTTTTTTGGTGACTGAAAGTGCAGACTGAAGACCAGGGAAAGGTCGTAGACAGGCCCAAGAAAGATCGTTATTTAGTGTTAATGGCTCGGAGACACCAAAATATGAAAGCTACTCTTTTCTAACAACACCTTTACTCGGCTACTGACACCACGATTTCAACTCAGATTGTTTGAAACCGGCTGCATGGTGTAGGTCTGTATGCTCACCGACCGATGGTATGTGTTAAACTAACATCATGGCGTCGCCGCGACCACAGGGAGTAGGCAACAGAGCATGTGAACTGGAGGACAAATGAATGGAGCAAAGTTCTTTTTCTGACGAGTCCGTTTTTCTGTTCATCCTGATAATAGATGTATTTTCATCTGGAGGGGCAGTAGCAGTAGGAAAAACCCTGCGTCCGTGCACGAAAGTGTCAGATTTGGCGGTGGGAGAGTGTTGGTATATGGTTATAGTGTTGGTATATGGCAGAGTGTTGGTATATGGTATTGGAGAGAGTTGGTATATGGCACAGACCTCTATATCATTCCAGATGAACCTCTGACTGGTCGCTGATATAAATATGAGATCCTCAGACCTATTGTAGTCCCTTACGCTGCAAAAATCGGAGATGACTTCATTTTAATGGACGATAACTGCAGCCCACATCGTGCTAACCTGGTGGAGGATTTTCTATTCAATGAAGGAATAGTACGAATTTTATAACTAGCGTGTTCTCCAGACATGAATCCATTAGAGCACGTTTGGAACGCTCTAGGAAGACGAGTTGCTGGCCACCAATCACCCGCACAAACTTTCCAAGAACTGGAAAGAGCTCTTCTGGAAGAGTGAGACAGAATACCCCAACTCGTGATTAAAATCAAAATTGACTCCCTGCCTCAAAGGTGTTCAACGTTGCTTGTCGTCAGTGGAAACCATACCCCCTATTGAAAATGATTTCCTTGGAAGAAAACACCTTTTCTTATTCTTTTTCTCTCATAAACAGAAAATGTGTTTTTTTTCCATTTGTACACAAATGAGCAATAAAATGGATTTTTTTCTTTCAAACATGTGTAATTTATTATCATATAGCCTACTACGTCTGACGAACATGTATCAATGAGCTAAAAAGTTTCCCAGCCACAAGATCCACCTAAAACCACAATATCCTTTAATTGTTTTGAGCATTGCATATACACACACATTGATTAAGAATGTTTCCAGCATGCATTTTTGGAGTTAATAATTAAAAGCGAAAATAATTTATTTATTCTTCAATTGAATTAGGAATTGATTGATTAGAATCTGTGTTTTACAAAACTTACTTGAAAAAGAGTTTAAAAAATTATGCTTCAATATTTTTGACAATGAATTAAACATTTTCTTTCATAGGAACATTTTGTTTAAGTGAAACAATCTAAATATATATATTTCTTATTCATATTTAGATTGTTTAATTTTATTATAATAAAAGTACATGTTCTCGGGAAAATTAGTAAAAATTTTAAAATTTTTTTTTCTTTGTCAATATTTAAGAGTGATTAGTAAAATTGTATCTTTCGTATGATATGTTAATTTTTATTGTTAAGTACTATTAACTTATTACTTGATATTTTTTTAAATATATATGTTTAAAGTTCTAGTAAGTAACTCATACTAATTTCATATCGTATGCTAAATATAAATTTGATTTTGAAACAGTTCTACATAATTTAAAATATATAACCAATGAGTTCAAGTAATGAAATGAAAACCGACAAGTCCTTTGTAAAATTATAATGCATACTGTAATATCTCTAAAAATAGGATGAAATTTATATTCGTTTAATATATATACACGTAAAGATTTTTGGAAAAAGCAAATTCAATATTTTTAATTCCAAAAAATAAAATAAGAGGAAAAGTTAAAAAAAATATAAAAGAATAAATTTACAACTGTGGATCATAATAATTTTAATGAACTGAGATATACCTACGTTATATAATTAACATTCAACACTTGTACATTTTTTTTGACACGTTCAATATCTGAAGCTGTTAAGCCTGGTTTATCAAATGGATTAGTCATTATGTGTCCATTTTTTGCCACCATTGTATCTTTTCCATTCTTTGAAAAAGCTTTGTTACCATAGATCATGATGGAATCGTAATCAAAAGCATTGTAGAGTATATTTTGACTAGGGTGTAGCTTCATGAAGTTTAGATCTGTGCCTGTAATTTGTTTTACAAAAAATTAATAACAAGCAATTTGTATAATTAAATTCTTAGTCTAATGTTAAATTATAAGTCTTATATTAAAAGTCATGCTAAAATAATTAAAATACATATGTGTGTCTTGGAAAAATTACAAATTAAACATACATAATAACTTATTTTACTTACAGATTTAAACATTTAAACACGCGATTTTTTAAACAGTAAACGTATAAAAGACAACTTCAAAATGATTCATATTTTTATATATGTCAGTCTATGTCGGATACAAAAGTGGAAGTGTTGACAAAGATAAAAATGCCTCTGTGGTGTCAATGAACAAATTACATGTATTTAGGTGAATTAATTATATTATTAAATTTCCTTAAGTTTCAAAAATTGTATTAATATTATATTCTTTTAATTTTCATTCATTCAAAGATAGCTGTCTGAAAACTTATATTTATTTTAAGTAAAATTTCGTATTTTATTAAACTTTATCATGTGTAGTAAACTTTTAGTCATGACAAAAACTATTCCTGTAGTTTTAAGTTTTAATTAATGTATATATATATATATA
>JAPDSC010106490.1:0-12440 GCA_026290005.1 Latrodectus geometricus
CGCAATCGACAGCCGTTTTGCACACTTGGAAAGCTTTCCAACCATTGACGCAGCTAATAAAATATTTCATGATAGTCGTCACAGAGACTAACTGCAACCAATGATAAATACATGGTCTTGCAGGGAAAAGGATTCTGAAACCACTCAGCAACAATGTACAGTAACAAGGTAACAAGTGTTGTGGTTTACTTAGTTTAGAGACTTCGTAAAAAAAGCCTATTCACTCGTTTTTTTAAATGCAACATCCTATTGAAAGTTGGCTATCAATAGCATCATTTTTTGGGGTGAAAAAGTATGAAGTACTGAACATCTCATGAATGGAGTGGTGCCCTCTTTACGCATTAGAGTCGTTTCAATGCTAATTGTGATTCATAATGGCATTTCATTTGGAGAGAGTTCAGAACATGCTTTTATCCCAATAGTAAAACAGAAAAAGACAATTACGATGCATGAGGAGTTGTCGAGTGAGGCAATATTATGCTTATTTGAGCATGGTATTTCAGAAAAAAGTTGTTCAACCCTTAGATCACTATTGTTTAGATATAGTGCATCCATGTATTTGTCTTTCGGAGGTGCTATTGGAAAAAATTTAATTTTATGGATGTCAGTGCATGGCCCCTTTAAACTTCTGCGGCTCAGAAACTATAGAAAAGGAGAGATAGTGTGTGACCTGAGAACTCTTCTGATTTTAATCTTACAGAACTTGTGTCACAGAACTTTGATTGGACGTCTTACAGATGATTTATTCTCCATGAACACCCAACAACTGAAACAAATCCTGTACTGAGAAATAGGTATTCTTCTTTCAAGAGCAGTTGAACAGTTTGATGTTGAGTATGGGGAGATGGTACAAAGCAACCACTATAGTAAAAGGAGGGCCCATACTTTAACAAGCTTTACAGTATGGATGTGGCTAAGATTTACCTGTTTCTAATTCTTCATATTTGGCAGACAATCATGTGTAATGTTACTATACATTCAGAAAACCATTTTGTTTCATTCCATACTGTATGCTTTATATTTATTTTTGCGCAACTGTATGTTTTCTTCATCATATCATTTAATTAAGCAAAAAAGACTGTCTTTAATTTCAGAATTTTTTGTTTCTCAGATGATTTTTCATAAAGCTACGGCAAAAAGAACTGTCGTTTAAATAATATATAAATGTAGATATAGTAAATCTTTTACCTAAATTGATTCTGTTATTCTACATAAGCTGTATAAATCAAACTTTTTAATCAAGGAGAAGGTGCGATAAAAGTTCATGCACAAGGAGGTCTGGTCAATAGGCATGATAAATAATACTACGGAGATTACCTTTTAATTCTTTAATGGCTTTTACGATAAAAAGCTAGTTTCAAACAAATATTAGGATACATAATTATCAAAAAATATTTTCAGTTTATTCACATTTTACACAAATATACATGGTGTATTTGCTATAGATATTTTGATAGTTCTTATTACATTATATTATATATTTTCTGTCTTATATACAGGCTAAAACCTGTATATGTTTTTTGTTTTTATAATTTGATTTGTATTAATTTCTACAAAACACAATATTCATTAGTAAACTATCATCAATCATTTCCATAAATACACTTTATACATCCCCAATGTTTCCTAGTAGATCTATAATATTTACAGAAATATACGTGGTGTGTTTACTACAGATAGCAGTTCTGACGTTTTGTAGATTTTTAATTTTATTACAGTTTGTGTTATCTTTTTCAATATAGTAGTTGTAAAGTTAAATGCAAAATAAACAAAAACAAAATATTCATTCTCAATTTTAAGTTATAAAAAGGGTATGCAAATAAAATGTGTTATAGTATTATATATAATGAATTGATAATTAAATGAATACAAAAATTTTATTTTCAGTTGATATAGCTGCTTATTTTTCTTATGTAGAACTGAGATATAATATTATACTATACGGAAAGTTCGCCCCAAATTTTTAGTTTTATGAATAATGCGAAACAAATTTTAGGATCTTATTGAGTCAATTAAATTTCTAATAGACTAATAGATTATATGTAACTCATTATTTTAATGATAAGTGTTAATGTGTTAGACAATGAAACAAATTATTATTAATTCGTAAATTTTAGAAACTCTTACAAAATATAATGTCTTTATTTATCATTATTATACTGAAAGCATAAAAAGGAAAATATAACTCTTTTTATTTCATGAATGTTTCAATAAAAATTCCAAATAACTTTCTAACTAGCTATTCCCTGAATTTTTCAACATTCAAGGGATGTTCTTGAAAGCTTTCAACAGAATATTTTGAAGAGATGAATTTTGAAGATAACTCCAGAAATATGAAACTTCTAATATTTCATTTATATCAAACTTCTGTGTCAGCAAAAATTTTTATTTTCATTACTCATCAAATGATAACTTTTAGAAGGTAGTTTTCTTATAAAGATCTTTTTTCAGTTGATTTTTATTGATACATATGTATAATATGTATACTTGAAAAAGTGAAAACAAAATGTTTTGATTTTCTTAGAAATAAAAATATCTGAGCAAATTCCTCTTTATAAATACATAAAATGGAAATTAAATGAGAAAATGTTTCATATTGATAATTTTAACTTTAAAGTTGAATTAGGAAATTGATCCTTTCACAAAATCATGAAAAAATTCCAGTTGATACATTTTCTAAGCTCAATATCAATAGTTGAGGAGTAATTGCCTTCGCTATTATTTCTAATTACACCTCTACTTGGGATATTACAGACTTTTAACGCAACAAAAAATGTAATTCATGAGACTTGTATAGTGGGGCACTTAGTTGATGTAGCATTGTTGCCCCGAAAATGGGCTGGTCTTCATAATTTAGAAGCATGGACAAAGCAGAAGACCTCCAGATATGATCTTCCACCTCAAGATGTATCATTTTACATATAAAACATTGCGACCAAGACATATTTCACGTGCTCAAGACACCATTAGTGAACATGACGGATCTTCGGTTAGGACGGAACTCGAAGCTATTACCTTCCAACAACGAGAGCGAGTACCGTAACCAGCCAGACCACCATAGTGCTTATCTTTAATAAAAATCTTGAAAATTAAATTTTAATTCAAAATAATATTTAGAATGAATTTATTAAGCTAAAAATATCTTAAAATTTAATCAAATATCTTAAAATTTCGTAAATTGATATTCAAACAACCGTTATTCAAAAGTATTAAAATATATTACCATAAAAATATCATAATTGAAAAAAAGTAACTTTTAGTGAGCTGATATTTACAATACATACTAAATATTTAAGATTTGCTTTTAAATATTCTGAAATATTTCTTTCTGGCATTTAATCCTGTATGCTAAAACATTTTGACCATGCAAAAAATTGCAAAAAATAAAGAAATATGATTAATAGATCTAATTTGTTTTCACTTTTTTTGTATTCAATGCTTAATAATGATGAACATTTGATAACGAATTCTTGCGTTTGCAGGAATTAAATATAGTACTGAAGAAAATACAATTTATTAAATGTTAATGTTAGAGAATCTGCACTTTAAAGAAAATATTTGATAAGATTTATGGATGATTATGAAATATTATCCAGGCATATTATCCGCATGGCCGTAATGTATCGTGCAACCACGTCACGAGCCGTGAGTCAAAAAACGGGTTCGTTTGGAAGACAACAAGCGTCTGCAAGAACAGTTCAACGACGTTTGCAGCAGCATGGACTCTCAGCTCGGAGACCATGGCTGCGTCTCTTCTTGACGCTGCGTCATAGACAAGAGCACCATCAATGGTGTGATCAACGACGAACCTGGGCGCACGAATGGCGAGACGTCATCTTTTCAGATGAATCCAGGTTCTGTGTACAGCATCATGATGGTCGCATCCGTGTTTGGCGGCATCGTGGTGAACGCACACTGGCAGCGTGCATTCGTCATCGTCATACTGGCCCATCACCTGGCGTAAGGGTATGGGGTGCCATTGGATACACGTCTCGGTCACCTCTTGTTCGCATTGACGGTGCTTTGAACAGTGCACGTTACAGTTCTGTTGTGTTACGACTCGTGGCTCTACCCTTTATTCGAGCCCTGCGAAACCCTACGTTTCAGCAGGATAATGCCCGACCACATGTTGCCGGTATTGTACGGACGTTCCTTGATACGGAACATGTTCGGCTGTTCCCTGGCCAATACGTTTTCCAGATCTTTCACCAATAGAAAACGTCTGGTCAATGGTTGCCGAGCGACTGTCTCGGCAACTATTGACCAGACGAAACAATTTAACTTTACTGTTAATTTTGTTAAGTTAAAATAAATAAATAAGATATTAAAATTTCAAGTTTAGTTTATTCATTCAATAATAAAACTTAACAATAATATATAATTTTACGCTTCTCTAATTTCATGTTTTATTATAAAATAAATTTTTATTATATGTTGAATTGGTGGTAAGAAAACAAATTTTTCCTGAATTTTCTTAGGCATGTTGATGGTACGATATATATTTTTAAAAAAAAAATTATGTTTACTTTTTCTTTCAAAAACAGCCATATATCCTACTGTTCTAATTTTTAAGACAAACTCAGATTACATTCTGCATTTGTTCATCTTTTATCTCTTGTATTTCTTAACACATGTTATTTATTAAAATAGCAAAGTAACTTCACCAGTCGGACATACGTACAACATGTAAAATAGAACTGTTACAAGTGGTAGGATCTACTTCGAATGATTCTATTCAGAATAAAACCTAGAAAAAAATGAGAAAATCTGTTTCGGATAAGGAAAAATAAGTATTTTTTTTTTGGTATACACTCGAGAAGTTCCGATTTTATGCTTATATATATTTTTTTTTTCCGATAAGAGCACAGACATAAAATAATGCCTTCGAAGAAAGATATTCATTTCTATGAGAAACGGAATAACTTCGACACAATTCTCTAATATTTTCTGTTATGTCAAAAAATTGTTCTATTTTACAAAAAAAAATGTGTATGTCCTAATTATAATCTTAATACCAATAAAAAAATACTGTCTTAGTTAAATGAATGAAGTATATATTTTAATATATGAAGTATATATTTAATATATGAAGTACATATATTACTTCATATATTAAAATATATAAAGTATATATTTTAAAGTAATTTGTGTCCTTTACGAAACATTTTTATCATTTTATTTAATTTATGTAATACAAGTATTTTACTCATCATTTACAAAACACTTTTTTTATATACTTTGATGCTTACATAATCTCAAATGTTGCTTCATTAACTTTTTATTAAAAATTTCGTGAGACCAAACTTGTTTATTTTATAATAAAATGATAGATGAACAATTTTAATACACTAATTTTGCAATAATAAACGTATTCCTAGTTTCTTCAAAGAAGATTTTAAGTATAAAAAATATTCTAATTATCCACGTGAAATACAAAACCTATTGGAAATATTGAAATTACATATTTAGTATGTAGCTAAATATTTTGAAACTGGAAATGTAACTTACCTATTAAACTTTGTGTCAAACAAAGTTTAGAATGATATAGCGCTAACAGATGTTAAAAATTCTGAGCTAGTATTAGTTATTCACTTTAAATAAAAGAAAAAAATAGAACTAAAACATGTCTGATTATGGTCAATTAAAACAAGATTAAGCCTGTAACTCTGAAATCATAATTCTTACAATTTATCTACAAAGTTGCGTTTTGTACTGTTGAAAGTAATGGAAAGATGTTGATATGATAATAAAAAATATAAATTATAAGCTTAATTCTAGAGTTAAACTATTTAATTATGTTAATGATAACTAAAAATATTTATGATTATAAAACATTTTAAATTGCATATTATACTCAATCCGGCCAGGTTAATGTGACCACCACATACTTTCGGCAGCGACATTACATAAACAATTACAGAAGGCAAATGCCAGCACAGTACAAGTGAGCATATATGAAGGGAAAACATGGGAATCAATGGCTCTGACAGAGGGATTCGTCCAATGTTCAAAAGGACTGATTATTCGCTTTCGGCTAAGAGGGGAAGCATTCTAGAAATGGCTAAATTTGTGAACTGTTTGAGTGCTTTCTTGGTAAAGGTACACTGTGTATGCAATGTTGGACAGTCAAAAATCAGCGACATGGCAAATGTGGTACAACACTTCTCAGGACATGGCCAATTCCCCACCTTTGTTCACAGACTGGATAAAGCCACAACAGGGGACTACATCTGTTGGGAAGAAGGAAATCCACAACACTATGCATTTGAATACCCACTGACATCATCACTACATCTTAATAAACCAACAGAAGAAAACCACCCCGCATGAATTGATTTAATAGACACAAACAGGACAGCAAAGCAAAACTAATCGCACATATTAAAAAACTGGAGATACTAAAACTGGTGGTGGTAGATTTAGATAATGACTAAATCTTTGTGCTCAAAAACGCACAAACATAAATAACAAGAAAAACCTCACCTCATTGAGGAATACAAAGACAAAAGAATCAATAACATAATGACAAACCTTAACTATCTTGAGGAAAAGGCATGCCTCACCTACTTGAGGAGCAAACAGCCAAGTAGAACGACAATTAACTGATAATGACTAAGCAAGATGAGCACAACTGCTGAGAAACTGAGAAATACAAAGAAAGAAGAACTCCGGCAGAAGGGACTCTACAACAACTATTGTGACTTAAAGATCAAAAGATCATTTTCGGTGATGACGGTAACCATGAATTAGTTCAACACGAACTTTGAACTTTGTGCCTGTTTCGGTAGAAATGTTCATTTAGAGACTCTATGCATTCGTTAGCCGGCCAATATGTGGTTTCTCAGATGGCTAACGCCTATTATACCTGTGACAAATCCCGGCTAGTAATGAATTAGAATACATTTTCAATACATTCCTCAAGCTAACTGCTTGCTAGACATGTAGTTCAAAAACAAATTATAATTTTAAGGTGTTTGAAAAATACTAGTAATTAATTTTGGTTTATAGTTGATATTGGACTTCAAATTGACGTTGTAGATCTGAAGCATCACAAATTTTTTTTGGTTGGTGGTTGGGTTTTGTGGTGCGAAGTCCAAAAAGGACAGCTGCTCAAAAAACTATATTTTAAATACAATTTTGTATAAAACTCAATTTAAACATTAAAAAGTTTAAACACAAAAGTAAATGTATATATATTTCTATTAAAATGATTGTAAGTAGTGAAATGAAAGTAAAAAAGAAAATTTATGTATAAATAAAACGAATAAAACCAACTGTCTTTAAGAAGGCAAAACAGTTTCTGTGGGGTGACTCCCCAGCTAAATCATACATGGTTAAAATGTCTGTCTGAAAAAACTTAAAATGGAAAAAGTTAAAATCAGGACATGAAATTTTAAAATATAGAAAACAGTAAATAGTCATCACATGTTTCACACTATGGATTTAATTCACTTAAAAATAGATATCTGAGTGTATTGCGTGTGATAATACAGAATAGCTTGGTTAGGGTCAAGTTGGGAATAAAAAAGATGAACAAATCTTAGCCTCCGAGATGGAATGTTCGAACCTCTAATATCTTAAAATAGTCTAGTTAAAAAGTTAATCCTCGACTTTCTCTGTGTTTGTGCAAATATTAAGATTTGTGAATCAATTGTTAAGCATTATAATGCAAAGAACGAAAGAGGAAGTTAAGAATATATCGAAAAATTTGATAAAGAAAATGTATTGAAGAAATAAGAAGTTCGAACAGAAGAAATTAAATTGAACGAGATGTATCATAACCTAATCCTGTGAAACTAAGATACGATTTGAACTCAGTTAAGTGAAAGTTTGATGCCATATTATATCAGCTCTATTTAATTTTATTTGAGTGCCAAGCATAGAAAGTAAGAATTGAAAAAAATAGAATGGGTTACTCATCTGCTCAGTCTTACCTTAT
This sequence comes from Latrodectus geometricus, assembly GCA_026290005.1. NCBI lineage: Eukaryota > Metazoa > Arthropoda > Arachnida > Araneae > Theridiidae > Latrodectus > Latrodectus geometricus. The sequence continues at coordinate 7,940 of JAPDSC010106490.1, forward strand.
ATGAAATCACTCAAAACAAAATTTAAGAGTTTAAACAACTACAGAATAACTGATAAATTTAAACTCTTAGAGCAGTGATTCTCAAGCTGTAGGGTGCGACCCCATAGGGGTTCGAGAGAATATCCAAGAGAAAATATTATTTTAAAAAATTGATTAACTGACTGAAAGGAAATCACACATACACATGAATGACAAAATACATTTCGATATATTTAATGACTTATTAAAGTAAAGCATCTTACTGAATCAAAACTTACTTTTAATCAAAATAGATTAAATCAAATATAAATTTAATTATTATTAATGACTTCCTTGGGCTTGTCTTGCAGATCAAAATGTTTAGAAGGAAGGTTTTGTATTATAAATTAAAATTATCAGTTTTGTTTCTATATTTAGCTGCGATATATATTTTGTCTTCAAAGAAGCCAAGACAGAAAATCCTGCTTCACAAAGGTAGGATCTCTTGAAGATTGCCAGGAAATGCGAAATATCCTCGTTTTTAGTAGAGAAAAATTAACCTCTACTTCTGCCCAAAACTCAATCAGGGATTTATTACTAAATTGTTCCTTCACTTCAAAATTTATCGTGTAGTCTAAGATTTTTTCTTCCTCTCAGTTGAGAATCTTTTGGAAGTTTTATGAAATGTATCACAATAACCCACTCGTAACTTGCTATCAGTTTGTCATCAGCAAGAAAATGCTTTTTAAAATTGTTCACCATCATGACTAAATGATCTTCAATGGTTACGAAAACAACTTCTCCATGTCCTTCTTCAATCTTGTATGTTTTAGTACAATCATCCACATTTGCAAACATAGTTAGGATTTTTTGCTTTAAATTTCTGCTCTACAATTCCAATTTTCCACAAAAAGCATTAAATTATAACTCATATCCAACATATGTGTGTTTTCTTCTTGCTGTTGAAGATTCAAGTTATTTAATTTCTCCAAGTAGCTTACTCCAAATTACTCCAAGTCGTCCAAGTAGCTTAATTTCATCAGAAATAAACAATCGTAAAAATTCTCGGCTTCCAGTCTGTTTTCTTCTTCTAGGAAAATGGCGATTTTTTTCTCTCAAATCATAAACATGTGGCAAAAATTCCAAACTTGATACCCATCTTACCTCGCAATAAAATAATAACGGTGAATGTACTGAACTCATGTCTTTACAAATGGAGGAAAAAATTCTCGATTTCAGGTGTCTCAATTTTAATTCACGGTTATAACGGCAGTTAACACAATATTCTGCCCGGGACTCATTTCTTTCGAAGTTAAAGCTTCTCTATGGATCATACAATACAACCAGACACACTGAGGTGATTCTTGTCTTACAAGTACTTGTATATTTTGTAATCTTCCGGACATTAAAAGAGCACCATAAGTGCAGATTCCAACACAAATTTTCCATTCTATATTTGGGTCGTTCATAAAATCATTTGAAATATCAAATAATGCAATCACTATTGTTTTGAGTTCTATTGTGTAGAAAAGTAGTTCTCTTACAACAGAAATATTATAGCAAAAACTAATATATTAATAAAGATGATCATTTAATTGTTTATGTATTACTTCATAAGACTGTATTGAAAAAAAATTGCCTTCAAAAAACAACTTCAGCAATAACATCAATTCGACAAGCAACAGTACAATTTGAAAGAGGTATGGACTTATGAAAAATAATCTCTAAATGTAGTTTTTACAATCTCAATTGCTGCTGACAAAACAAGCTCTTCACTCAACGATGTTTACGATACGGTTTTTCACATCTGGCTATTTTATATGCAGCTTTTGATGCAATTAAAGCTTTTTTATTCACAGACAAAGTTTCTTTAAAAATGATTTTTGCTTTTTAAATGATATTAACTTTAATTCGAAGAATTCCTTGGATTTGTTGACGTACTCACTATGAAGATTTTCCAAATGTCTTTTAAATTATTAGGTTTCATGCTGCTTACGGCCAACATTTTTGAGCAAATGATACACAAATACCTTTCTTCTTCATTTACTTCAGTGCTGGTAAAACCAAAATTTAAATATTCTTGAGAATATGAACCAAGATTTTAAAACCAGGCTCATCTGTGTACTTGTAGTTGCTTGACTATATTTTAATGCTAACTTCCTGCATAAATCTGCAACTCTAAAAATTTAATATGGTGAATTACAGCTCACACGAAAATAATAATAATGTGCACATTCAATATTGATTTGATAGTGATAGAAGAATTGACTCGAATGCGAGTGGCTGGAATCGAAATATGCATTGTCGAGCATTTTCAATCTTCCTATGAGGAAACATTTGCTCGGCGCTTGTTCGAGATGGCATCGGTCTGGTGGATTCCCTTTAACAAACATTGTTTTTTTTTTTTTTGTTTAGTCATATTTCTGTTCTATTTGTCTTTTGTTATTTGAAAAAATATATTCTCCTTCTTTAAATTCAACCTTTCCCGTCTAGGTTACCTGTTATTAACGTTTTTTTTTTTACTTTCATATTCTTTTAATGTTATTTCCTTACTTGGATTTAATTTCAAGCATTATACTTAAATTTTCCCCGCTTTTATTCGCTTCGTCTGTTCACTGTCTGCTTGGCAAAATGCCAGGTATGATTTAGAGACAACTTTGGCTAGCTTTTACTCTCGTTTTGAAGTTAGTTATAAGTAATTTAAAAACACACAGAGTCCAAAATACTTAATATATATAATTGTTGCACACATTTTATTGTAAGCGTGGGGCCCGATGAAAATTATCATAGAAAACTACACCACGAATACATAATTGCTGAGAAAATCTGGCGAAGTGTATAGAATGATGATTTAGGACATTTTGTTGTTTGGGTAGAACTCATATCGCTTTTTGATCCTGTAGCTACTTTCCTGTAGCTAATTCTAATTTAGGGATATCAATTTCTCATCAATGAAGACTAGGCCAACTAAACTTGTTGCTCTTTGTATTGGATCTGAAACTGTTAGAAGAACTACCAGAAACTTTTTGTGATTTTTCTTCCAGAGCAAAAGTTTAAACATAACTCATTTTAAAATTAATCTGAGAACAATTATTTTTTGATTGCAAATAAAGTAAGTGCAAGTGATCTAAGAAATGACTTGGACTTTCTTGAGACTTGATGCTCAATAGATAGAATATTTTTAATTTTTGCATAATCTGATTTCTTCTAAATTTCCCCAAAGCTCCTAGTAAAACACATTTACTTCAACTTGAAATTGAACTGATTGGTGACAAGCTAATATATATATATATATATATATATATATATATATATATATATATATAATGCCAACCTAATCGATCATATCAAAATGAGCTATATTGCGTTAAGATTAAAAGAAATGACTGAATTGAAGGTGATAATGATGGAGAATCTGACTGTATTAACTGATTTTTCTTGAAGTGCCAATTAGTGATCCTCGTCCTAGTGTAGATTATAGATTGTTAATAAAGCGATGAGTATTCAATTTTATCAATTACCTGATCCAGATTAAGAGGGGAAACTGACAGTTTCTAAATTTATCACTGATATTGATCTTGTAAGGTTATTGGCTAATACCCGAGTTCCAAATAACAATCGGGTGTATTTGTGAAATCTTTCAGAACTAGACCATTACGTCTTCCCTTAGTATTAAAAAAAAGCTCCTTTTTTTTAGAAAATTTATTTCTGACATCCTAATAGTAGGTCAGGAATATACAATATTCCTGACCTACTATTATTGGGTTCATTGTTCACCTACTATTATCATAATTCATTGGGTTTTTTAAATTCTCATTTACAGAAGTTACTTTGAAACATCAATTAAAATAATATTAGGAAATGTAATTTTCTTCAAAAAATTAATTATAAATTGCACATTTAAATATATTACATTTTAATATTTTTCGGAAAATAAGCAATTATTTAATAATAATTACTTTTGTGTGAAATCTTTACTAACTTATTATATTTTAACTGGGATATATATAATATAAACATTATGTTTAATTTTGGGGGATACTTAATTCAAAGGATAAAGCTAATGGTGTTTTCGGAAATGTCAAAGTTTTGTCAGAAATTTCTTATTTATAATGAATTTTCAAAATTAATTGTTCAATCCTTAAGAAATAGAAAATTATTATATAAAAGACATTATTAATGGGCAATGTTTCATTCTTAAACTTTCAGTTTAAAAGAAATACAACACAATATCAACATGAGCGATAAATATTTGACTAATATAAATAATATGTTTATCTTAAAGAGTTCTTCTTAAAATTAATTGATAAAATAATAGATAATTTTCATTATATACTTGTGCCTTTTGCTAAAGTATTGCTCATAATGTTGATTTTTTAACTGCGAAGACAGTCATAAAACTATCAGTATGAATTTTTCAATTATAAATAATTTTATTCTTAAGGACCAGGTATTTTGAGATAATCATTTATATATTATATTATTAATATATATTAAGTGAAAAATTTGTCAGATGGTTTTTAAAAATTAATGTCGTTATTAT
>JAPDSC010106514.1:9223-15046 GCA_026290005.1 Latrodectus geometricus
GTCCGCATCCTTGTGGAGGAGACGGTGAAGCCCATGTGAGGGGCTTCGCGACACCACGGTCGGGTTACGAGCCACTGACGGAACGGCTAGACACCGACGGCACCCCGAGGGGAAAACCACCGGCCACCTGCCATTATCCGCCCTTCAGGCCGTCTCCCAACCGGTTGCGGCGTCCATCGGACGGGAAACAAATGCGTCGTACCGACCGGAGTACGTGCAGGCGATGCGGTCCAGTGACAGAACCCTGTGAATATCGCCAAACGCACGCCTCGACCTTCCGACTGAATCCTCCCGCCACAGGATTTCGAGGGCCCACCCGTTTACCTCTGAGCAGTTTCACGTACTCTTGAACTCTCTCTTCAAAGTTCTTTGCAACTTTCCCTCACGGTACTTGTTTGCTATCGGTCTCACGGCCGTATTTAGCCTTAGGTGGAGTTTACCACCCGATTAGGGCTGCACTCCCAAGCAACCCGACTCCAAGGAGATCGCATCCGGAGGAGACCCGGCGACTATGGGCCTCGCACCCACTCTGGGTCAATGCCCCGGTCAGGGGGACTTGCCGCCAGTTCCACCTCCGGCACGCTCACTCCTAAACGCCACATTTCCCGGAGGCCAGAGACCTCGGGATTCGGCGCTGGGCTCTTCCCTTTTCGCTCGCCGTTACTCAGGGAATCCCTGTTGGTTTCTTTTCCTCCGCTTATTTATATGCTTAAATTCAGCGGGTCATCTCGTCTGATCTGAGGTCGACAGATAAAGATATCAGTCGTGACCTTTCGCTGCGTTGAGCCGGCGTTCTATGCACTGTGTGCAATTATGGAACGTAGCCACGCATTAGCACGAAAGCACCCAAGCGGACGATCCGACTTCCCCTTTCGTCTGGCATTCTCTCTGCGTCATCAGCTCCCAGTCCAGTCGCGGGGAGACGATCAGTCGTTCTCCCTCTTTGCCGGACCGAAATTGTCAGGCGGAGCGACGCTTCTCGGCCAGGGGGATCGCGGATCAAGACCTTAGGCAGGCGGATAGTCGAAACCATCCGGTGCAGCCAATTGGAGGAACACTCCTCCTGTGTAAGTCTCATCCGACCCTCAGACAGGCGAGGCCCCGGGGAATACCCGAGGCCGCAATGCGCGTTCGAAAAATCAGTGCTCAATGTGTCCTGCAATTCACACCAAGTCTCGCAGCTGGCTGCGTTCTTCATCGACCCGTGAGCCGAGTGATCCACTGCTCAGAGTTGTCATTTTAGTCGGCAACCTCACGGAAGCCTTATTGCGTTCTAGTTTATGTTCAGGACGCTTCCCTACAGGGAAACTTTCCGGGGATTGTCATCATTCACGGAAAGGCACTCCCGAGCAGGCACGACCATTGAACGTCGCGCCAGGAGTCCCCGGGACTCACAGCTCGAAGAGACCCACCGGGTCAAGGCACCAACGGGGCGGAGAAGCCAGTGCAGCTCCCTCTTCAAGCCTAGCCCCGACAATAGAGTCGGAACCTCCCTCCTGCCGTCGTGATCGGCCGGGAAACAGGCACACCCATGAGGTACCAAGACGCTTTGCGTTCGATAGCAAGCTTCGCGTCCCGTGAGCGGAACGCCAGCGAGCCTTCGGCGGACGGGATAAACCGTCCGGGTTCAAGTCGGTTTGACGTTGCCATCTGCGGACAACCGTCGGTAATGATCCCTCCGCAGGTTCACCTACGGAGACCTTGTTACGACTTTTATTTCCTCTAAATGATCAAGTTTGGTCATCTTTCCGGCACTCGGCTCGACCCGAGGGCCAATCCGAGCGCCAGTCCGAAGACCTCACTAAATCATTCAATCGGTAATAGCGACGGGCGGTGTGCACAAAGGGCAGGGACGTAATCAACGCTTGCTTATGACAAACGCTTACGGGGAATTCCTGGTTCAAGGGAGACAATTACAAATCCCTATCCCCAGCACGAAGGAGTTTCAACGGGTTACCCAGTCCTGTCGGACAGGGAAAACACACGCTGATTCCTTCATTGTAGCGCGCGTGCAGCCCCGAACATCTATGGGCATTACAGACCTGTTATTGCTCTGTCTCGTGCGGCTAAACACCGCTTGTCCCTCTAAGAAGAACGTCCGACTACAAGGATCGGAAGCGTCTATTTAGTAGGCTAGAGTCTCGTTCGTTATCGGAATAAACCAGACAAATCGCTCCACCAACTAAGAACGACCATGCACCACAACCCACAGAATCAAGAAAGAGCTCTTAATCTGTCAATCCTTCCTGTGTCCGGGCCAGGTAGGCTATCCCGTGTTGAGTCAAATTAAGCCGCAGGCTCCATTTCTGGTGTGCCCTTCCGTCAATTCCTTTAAGTTTCAGCTTTGCAACCATACTTCCCCCGGAACCCAAAAGCTTTGGTTTCCCGGAAGCTGCCCGGCGTGTCATTTGAGGAACACAGCCGGATCGCTGGCTGGCATCGTTTATGGTTAGAACTAGGGCGGTATCTGATCGCCTTCGAACCTCTAACTTTCGTTCTTGATTAATGGAAACATTCTTGGCAAATGCTTTCGCAGTAGTTCGTCTTGCGACGGTCCAAGAATTTCACCTCTAGCGTCGCAGTACGAATGCCCCCGGCTGTCCCTCTTAATCATTACCTCGTTTTCCGTAAACCAACAAAATAGAACCGAGGTCCTATTCCATTATTCCATGCACCATTATTCATGCGTCACGCATGCTTTGAGCACTCTAATTTTTTCAAAGTAAACTTGCCGGTCACCCAAGACAACCGGTGAAGATCATCAAGAGAAACCGGCTGTAACGTTCAGAAAAGACAGTGACCACCGGTAGATGGACCGTCCCTCTGCAACTGAGATCCAACTACGAGCTTTTTAAACGCAACAACTTTAATATACGCTATTGGAGCAGGTATTACCGCAGCTGCTGGCACCTGGCTTGCCTTCCAATGGATCCTCGTTAAAGGATTTAGAGTGTACTCATTCCAATTACGGGGTCTCAAAAGAGTCCCGTATTGTTATTTTCCGTCACTACCTCCCCGTTCTGGGAGTGGGTAATTTGCGCGCCTGCTGCCTTCCTTGGATGTGGTAGCCGTTTCTCAGGCTCCCTCTCCGGAATCGAACCCTGATTCCCCGTTACCCGTGACGACCATGGTAGGCGCGTAACATACCATCGACAGTTGATAAGGCAGACACTTGAAAGATACGTCGCCGGAGCGAGTCCGTGCGATCAGCCCAAAGTTATTCAGAGTCACCACACATGACGGACCGAGGTCCGATTGGTTTTGGTCTAATAAAAGCGCTCGTCCCCGAAGGTCGGAGCTCTGCTGCATGTATTAGCTCTAGAATTGCCACAGTTATCCAAGTAGTAAGGTACGATCCAAGGAACCATAACTGATTTAATGAGCCATTCGCGGTTTCGCCTTAATACGGCATGTACTTAGACATGCATGGCTTAATCTTTGAGACAAGCATATGACTACTGGCAGGATCAACCAGGTTACTTTCACGTTAATTAACGTTCGAAATCGCACGCAACTTCGAATCCGAGAGAAAGTGCGGTCGCAAGTGCGGCGACCACGGACACCCGCAACAACGGCGGGATCCTCGTTCAGTTTCCTTCGGAACTCTCCGTCAACAGTGCTTTCGCTAGTCAGTTCTGATCTCACGACGTCCCCATCGGCATCAGCGCCGCGGGGCGAGCGTGCTCCGTCATCGAGTGAAATCAGTGCGTTGGGCACAGGGGCAGAAAACCCACAGTATTCATTAATTACCGTTCTGCATGGCGCAGCAACGACACGATGGCCGTGCTACTCGCAGACATGTCGAGAAAGTCTGGGAAGTTTCGGCGAACCAGAAATAACTTATCCGGAACGCCTGTTGACGGACAGCCACCGTCTCTATGTGCGAGAGACCGGTAGTAATGCGATCGCAAGTCGAGACACTTTTCGGAAATAAACACGCCGAAGAACTCGGCGGTCACCCCTAAAGCATCTCCTCGAGGTCTCTGTGCGAGAGGGTAGCCAGCCCTCACACTTCTTCTCGAGTCACTTCACGACCACACTGCCCTACATATAAGGCGGCGGACTATAGCACCATCGTCAAGAGCATCGCGCGGTTGACGGCGAGGGCGAAAAAATGCCGCACTCCCACCGACAGCCCTACCGCCAGCGAAGTGCCGCCGAGAGACTTTTTCGTCGACGTAAAATCGGGTCTCGCGATGCCGTGATGGTTACGATACCCCACTCGCGTGTTTGGACTTTGAAATTTTCAGCTCGATTTTCGCTTCTGGAGACTAAGTCCAAACAAAATACAGTAAATTAGAATTTATTAAAATATATTCACGAAAATTGCTTCAACGTGTTTTAAAATCAATTTTAATCAATTACCTTTTGCTTTGAAAAATTTCCGTTCGTTAGTTCCTCATATTCAATATTAAGCTAATTTGTATGTTTTTTAAGGTTTGTTTACAAATTGCAGATTTCAAAAAATCAGGAATTAAAGTTTATTTCAAAATAAATATTATGGAATAAAATGTTTAAGTCGTGGAATATTTGAAATATTTCTATTCTTTAGTTCCTCAAATTCCATATTAAGCTAATTTAAATGTTTTTTAAGGTTTGTTTACATATTGCAGATTTCAAAAAATGCAGCAAAAAAATGTATTTGAATATAAATATTATGAAATAAAATGTTTAAATCATGGAATATTTCCATTCGTTAGTTCCTAATATTCTATATTAAGCTAATTCACATGTTTTTTAAGGTTTGTTTACATATTGCAGATTTCAAAAAATGCAGCATAAAAATTTATTTGAAAATAAATATTATGAAATAAAATGTTTAAATCATGGAATATTTCCATTCGTTAGTTCCTAATATTCTATATTAAGCTAATTCACATGTGTTTTAAGGTTTGTTTACTTATTGCAGATTTCAAGAAATGCAGCTAAAAAATTTATTTCGAAATAAATATAAAGGAATAAAATGTTCAAATCATGGAATATTTGAAAAATTTCAGTTCGTTAAGTCCTCATATTCAATATTAAGCTAATCTGCATGGTTTTCAAGGTTTGTTTACAAATTGCAATACCAGTGTTTACACACCTATTTAATAAAAAAAGAAGTATTGATAATCATTCAAAATAGCAACATGTTCAACTTGACCACCCTCAACTTTTATAGAAAAGAATTGTGTAAATACTTATGCAAATTGCATAAATACTTGAACAAAGTATGTAATGTTTGTCGACAAATACTGTCCTGAAAGAATTTTGCTAATTTTTCACGAGAATTCAAGTATTTCCTGAAAGGGATTGGAATGTTAAGTTAATCTGCTTTTTATTTAAGGTTTGTTTACAAATTGCAGATTTCAGGAAGTGCAGCAAAAAATTTTATTTCAAAATATAAATTTATTCCCTGATTTAAACATTTTATTCCTGAATTTTTATTCCAAAAATAGACTACGATTTTAGTTTATTTATGGAAAAATAATTCTTTTACACTTTGAAACACTTGCAAAACAGTGTTAACATACCTATTTAATAAACAAAAAAGTATTCATAATTATTCAAATTAGAAACATGATCAACTTGAGCACCTTCAACTTTTGCATGAAAGATTTGTGTGAAAATGTTTTGGAATTGCATAAAAACTAGAAATAACTAAGAAATGTATAACGACAAATGCTGTGCGGAAAGAGTTTTCCTCTCCCATTCAATGAAAAAATGCAGTATTCAAGGCAATCATATTAGAAACATGCTCAACTTGAGCACCTTCAACTTTTGCATGAAAGATTTGTGTGAAAATGTTTTGGAATTGCATAAAAGCTAGAAATAACTATGAAA
>JAPDSC010106526.1:0-10466 GCA_026290005.1 Latrodectus geometricus
AGAATTGTCTTATCAATACTGTTATTCAAAAAGCAATCAATGCTTACGGAAGTATTAAATTCATTATATGGAGGTATCACGAAAAGACTTTTTAATAAATGGACTCATATATCAATGATTAGACGTTTGATTACTTATGCCTCACCAGTTTGAATCAGAGTTTATTAACACTAATAATGATAAACTATAATTATGAGTCTTTCAAAATAAAATACTAGGAATCATGACCAACGCCCTCCTACTTTGTAAAAAGTAAATGTAAAGAAAATTATCTCAAAATTGACGGCATCATAAAGTTTATCGGAAAATTATATAAAATATTTTTCAAAAATGCTCAAAATAGTAAAGCAGCAAAATTTAATCAAGTTCTTAACTATAAACATCTACAAGATGACAAACATATCATCTAATTGAATATTTTTTATAGTTGAGAAAGTAATTAATTCTGAGAGATTTAAATTTGTAAATTTTGCATATTTAGCTCTATTATCCAATGTTTTTTTAATTTCATTTTAATTGGAGAATTTAAGCATGAAAATTCAAGGAATTGTGTCCAAATTCTGAAAATTTTAAAAGTGCTGTCATCCAAATCCTGTACTCTCAATGGCCATTAGCATCAAACATCACTATTCCTTATGAAAACAAAATGCGTTCAAAAGAAATTAAAGTTATTTTATTTTTTAAACTGATTCAGATGGAAGATTAAAGGCCTGTGAGTTGGCTGACAAACTCTATTGATATTAGATCCAAGATTCTAAATCAAGTTACCATATAGTGGTGCAAAATAACCATAAAAGACTATATCAAACAGCAATGATGTTGGTTAATTTACAAAAATTAGGCTTCAATTAAGAAGTCCAATGTTATTAACCTTATTTGCTGGCTTTTCATCTTTTTGTGTTCACTTTTGTCTTCTCCTTTTCTGCTTTTCCTTGACAATAGTAATTCGATTATCTAAATGGTTTACTGATCATACAAAAATGAATTTGGTTTAAAAGCCATGGTAGTCTGGTTTCAGCTGTGTTGAATTTTTTGAAAAAAGGAAAGCGGATTACTTTTACAGTATTAGTTATTTTTAAAGAATAAATTCATCAGTAAAGCAAGTGCTATATTCATAACGTTTTCGTGATTGAATTATACAAATGATATAAATTGTATAGAACTCAAGCACTGTAATCCAGAAAACACGTAACTAACAAAGATTGTTGAAATAATCGTTAATACCTGCATAATATTTTAAATGAAAGTGATGGTCTCTCTCTCTCCCTCTCTCTCTGATGTTTGACAGCAAGGTGTCTAACTGAAAGTAATTTGCCCTTAATAATAATCATTGTTTACACTATAATAAAAATCTTGCCTTATTAATATGAGGACATAAGGCTTTTTTGAGAACTCAGAAAGCTATCTAGGTGTGCACTTACCATAGTTCAAGAGAGTCTCCACCTCCAAGTGTCCCAAGAATTTATTTCAAACAAAAAATGTACTAAGTTTTTAAAATGCAAGAGAAGAATACATAGTGATTACAATTGTTAGGTATGTTGTTGGTATATATAAAATTCCCAAATAATTTTAAGGATATTTACAAAATTAAAATTTACAGTTTTGTACATTTACAATTGGTACATTACAGAGGATATTGTTACTGAATTTATTGCGTTTTGCATGACAAATGAAAATTAAATCGTATATTGTCGGCAAGACTTTGATGGGAATGTAGAGGCTACAACCCAGTGACTCAAATATAAAGAATGTTGGAGCATGACATAAGAGTTTAGCAGGTTCATAATATTCTGATTTCAAATAAGCAGCGATTTTTACAAGAAAAAGAAAATTTGCTCAAAAAATAAAGATTATTAATAATGGTGCACGGATACTGCTTATAAATTAGAGATTCAATTGAATACTTAATATAAATAATTTTAAATGTATAGGAAAACAGCTTACACTCCTCTTCATACATCTTGGCTTGTTATTTTTTTCTCCAATATATTTAGTTACATAAGTAAAATCGAAAGGTTAAAAGAATTACAAGAAATCCTAATTAATTTTACAAGATTCAGAAGTTAATTCAAAAGTGTAAGTAAACAAAAATTAATAAAAGTACAAATAAATTCTAGTTACGTAACACAAAATAATTTTTGATTGTTATACAAAATACACTACAAACATTCACAATATATTGATTATATTAGGTTACAAAAGCTCAATCTAAGATTGTAGTGATTAGAGAACTAGTACAAATCATGTCACTAGTATAGTTCTTTTTGAGTAATAATCTGTTTCTCAATAAATTACTATGTAAACATTGACGTGCAGGGTGGGATAAATTCCCAAAGGTTTGTTTACAAGTTTCAAGTAGAGGGAAAGTATGTTAATACACTCCCCTATCGGAGGATTAAAAGTGGCTTTGTCATAAATCCTGCAGAGCCGAGGTTTCAAACTCAGTTTTGCAAAGGGCCATATATTAAATTTAGAATGTGTATGCTGGCCAGATTAAAAAAATGTACTGAATTATTATAACATTTTAATTATATAGTATATAATATATATTGTTGTTAAAAATCATATCAAAGTTATAAAAGAGGGTAATTATTTTGAGCTGAAGGATCCACATACTTGACTTCTTTTGTTTTTGACAAGCTCTTTGATGTCAGGTATCATATTCGTTGCAGTTATTTTAAGAATTCATTGGAGATGTTTATTCGTAAGTGTGCGCTGTTTGTTCTTATTTATTTTCATGACAGAAAACACCTGCTCACATAAATAGGTGCTACAAAACATGCACAAGATTGCTGGATGCATGCACTTTTAATTGCGAGTATTTATCCAAACTCTTGAAATATTGAGTATAAAATGTAGGAGCGTTTATCACTTTAAATTTTCTTTCAAAATACTGTTCGATTGAAGATCTATCACAGCCATATACAAATGAACTGGTGCCCCTGTGAAGCTTCAAAATTGAATGGATTATTGAAAACTGGAAAATTCATTTCATTCATTTTATAGAAGTTTTCAAAACGATTGTTGAATTTCATGATCAAATTTTGCAGATGTTGAGAATAATGATCCTATTTTTTTGTTCACTTTGCCAAAATGAAGGAAAATATTTCAAAGTTTGAGTTTTCTCTAGACTTTCTAACAGCCTCAATTTTATTTCAAAGACTTGAATGCATGAATATATTTGAATGACAATCATATTTTTACCCTGTAACTTTACATTCAAATCAGTTAAGTGCTTATTCATATCAACCAAAAGGCAGAATGAATCCACCAGTCATTGTCAGAATCAATTGGATGGTTTTTTTTCTAAAATGGAAGCTTGAGTAGAGTCACGTAATGCAAAAAAACTTTTTAAAACTATTCCTCAATTGAGGCAACGAACTTCTGCGAAATAAGGGGCATCAGAAAACATTTCGTGCCAATCTTGTTACAAACTGCCTAAACTATCGGTGATTTAATCCTCTGCTTCTGGAGTCAGTTGAGTCGATTGATCGACTCAACTTCTAATAGTGTGAAATTATTTGCCTTAGTACTGCTCCAGATGTGGTAAACATAAGTCAAGATTGGTCTTAGGAATGACTTGTAAATTAATAGTTTGTTTTGGATTGAGAGGGAGATTTTTACCTATGATTAGAGTAGTTTGCTTTTAAAGATAGTTAATTTTACCTAAATCTAAGAGATATGAGGCTTCTATGAGAATTTTTGTCTAATATTACTCTTAGGTATGTCATTTGTTAACTTCATGGGATTTCTGAGTTACATAGGTCAATAGGTGGGTACGTTCTTGACGCTGTTTAAAAAGTATTGCAACACTTTTATCTCTGTTAATGTGATGATTTTTAATTTACAGAACTACTTCTCGAGAGTGATAGCTTAAATATAGTTGTGAGGTGTCTAGCAAATTCGTAGCCATTTACCTTTTCCAGAAAATTTCAGAGCCATCATAATAAAGATAAATTCAAAGAGGCTTTGAAAAATAATAGCCAATTAAGCTTCTCCCAGGAGTTAAACACTCTATTTCTTTGAACTTACTTTCGTCCAAGAGAGGCTACATCCCTTAGCATTTATTGGAAATTCTTATAAGGATACAACAATCTTGCAAGGCAAAATTTATTAAAACATTTTTTTGGTTGCGTATTCCTGATTATATAATTGTGGGTAACAAAAACCTAGATTATTTACAATTCTTTGGTATACTATAATTATAAAGTATTTTAATATAGTAGAATTAATTACAAATGTAATTATTTGCATTTTAATATGGTGAATAAGCTCTGCCAAATGGTTGTGAGTAACATACTTCAATTAAGTTTAAGAATTTTGAAAATTGTGTTTGTTTCAGAAATAATTTAAAAGTTTAGTATTTTGTCAGTTAAAATGTAATCATTTTATTACATATGCATTCCTCAATATACCAAGTTTTGAGAATTTTCTTTGAATATTTCAGCATTTTTAATTTCAACAGCTAGATAGCTGCTGAAATAAAAAATTCATCGAAACGAAAATATTTTTAATTTTTTCTATTGGTTATTACTAATGATATAAATAATATTTATAAGTACAATATAAGATTATTGGTTTAATAACCAAACTAATTTTGTAAACTTTGTATGGAACACATAATAATTTTGAAGGTTAAATGTGTACACTAGATCGAATGATCTAATTTTGGATTGTGTAGCTACATGTCGTAGTATTTCCTTCCCAGAGACAAACCCGAAATATAATGCCCACTTGTTTTTCAAATCAATAAAAAATCAGTTATTATGTCTCTATTTCAGATGGATTGAAAAAAAGTTTTTCATGAATTAAATTTTTTCTTGTTTTTCGACAGCAAATTCTTTAATGTAATACTCAACGTTAATTTCAATTGATTACCAAAATAGCGAAATACGTTAATATTTTGATTTTCATAAAATTTAAATTTATTCTACAAAATCTGATATGAAATAGTTAATATAAAAACAGTAAATAGTTCTCTAATCACTGAATGATAAAATTGGTGACGTAACAATTAAGAGATTCGATAATAAAGTAAAGAGTAAATGAATAAAGATTTGTTAATGGAAAATTTTAAAATGTTCAATTTATTAAAACATAACCACTGCAAAAATTTAATTTCGTTAAGCGAGCAGAGAAAATATGAGCTTGTCACGTTACTTACAGAATAAATACCTTTAAATCAATCTAATGAGAGTCCCCTGTTGTACATCTGTGGTGCACAGGCAGTTTTATGTCTTCAAAATAGAAAAAAAATTATTTCAGTGAGGTTGTAAATGTCAATTTCTAAAATTTAACTCATTTTTAAGAGGAATATCAAGATCATAAATTTAAGGTGTTCTAACAGTAAAAGAATGTCTAGGATTGTACTTCTAAAATGAATATGAGCGCCATGGTATAATTCGAATGTATAGTAAAAGAACATAATTGTGGTATATTATGAAATAAAAGAAAAGTAAATAACTATGATAATTCGCTCTTACCAATTCTTTGCTTTACCGATTTCAGTAAAAATAATAGATGGACGCTGGTGATACAAGATTTAACCTGAGGAGAATGAAAAATTTTTGATGGTAAGTAATAACTAAAAAATATTTTTAGAATTAATTGCTAAAACATCTTAATGAATATAAAATTAAGCTTAAATATCAGTTTTGTAAATAAACGTTAGTTTGAAAGAAATACATTACTGTATATATTATATGTTACTATAATTTATGTATTATATATAATATAATATATATATTATATATTTGTATATTATATATAATACATTATTATATGTTATACAGAATAAATATGAGAGGAAAAAATTTCCTCTCATTTATTCTACTATATATTATTTTAAATTTAAGGAAAATTTTTTATAAAAAAAATTCAGTTTGTATGAAAATGATAAATTATTAAATGATTAGCAAATTGTTAATTAAAAATCAATTTCTTATGAGAAAAGAAGTTTGAATATTTCTTCTATTATGAAAATTAAATGAATAATGTATGAATAATAACGATTTTACATTAAGATGATCAAAAGAAACTGGTTTACTGGCATCTTTTTCTCTGTTTGATAGTACCTATCACATTGTATGGATTGGATCAGGGCAACATGAAAACAGCATTTTACAAAGTTTACGTTAAAGTCTTGCAAATGGGACTTCCATGCGTTATTATTGCCGCGACTTTATCGACTGGCAAGCAAAAAATTATTTTTTTTATGAATATAAGGCTATTCCAATCCCGATCCAAAGAGACATGTGACATGATTTATAAATGATGGGCCCCAACAGATTTTTTCATTACATTCCGTAACTTTTTGAATGCCACATATCCCGTACGAAGGATTAGACGTAGCGGACCAGTGACTTGGCCTCCTCACTCACTGGACATTTTCCTCTAGGGGCATATGAAATTCTTTTTATATTTTAAAATTTAAGGTTAGAAAAACTTTAAAGTTTTTTTCCAAAACTTTTTCTAAGAGAAATATGAGTTCAAGATCAAATCTTATTCTAGTTTTATATATCAGCCCTTAATATTGAACAATCGAATATAATTGGTGCTCTAATAACATCCCTCTGCTCTGCATTGAACTCAATAAAAAATATAAGAAAAAAAATTTTTTTATGAAATTAGTTTTAGATATTAATTTTATATTTATGTATCAAGTTTAAAAAGGAAAAATAATAAAAGCAGTTCATTATTTTGCATTAGTTTTGTAGCAAAGTAGCTCTGTCACAAAAATTAAAAACTTTTATTAGCGATTTTAGAGATTATAACACACTTCATTAAATCGTCTGTTTTTAGTTAACGTTTCAATTCCCATTTAGGGACTTATTGCTTTCAAAGATTCGTAATTTAATTAAAATAATAAGACATAATTAAATTCTTCTCCGGATGATGGCTTTCTTTAAGTAATGCAGATGTCACAAACCCGATTTACCCCAGATAAGTCCTTCTCTTCTTCTTTCTGCTTTTTCTTCCTTTCCTCTGTTGCTTGCATTTGCCTCACTAGAGACTGAAGATTGAGAAGCTATCCAAAACAGCAATGCTACTCTGCACTATTTTTTGATGTTTCGTAGGCATTTCATAAAGTATGTTTGGATAGTTTCCTCTGGAAACTGATCAATTTTAAATTTCATAGCCCATTTATTAATATTTTAATCACTCCCTCATGGCTAGAACTCATCAAGTAAAAAGTAATAATATTAAATCTAAAATTTTTCAGATTAGTAGAGGAGTACCCCAGGGCTTTGTATTAGGACTTTATATATATTGTAGGTTTACAGTCAATAGAACAATGTACATAAAATTATATATGCCGATGACACTGCAATAATGACTATTGGAAGTTCCAATGTCCTCACTACTGAGTCCCTACGTGAACATATGCTGCATTTAGAAGATTGGTTAAACGAATAAAAAATGGCAATTAAAGCTGTGATAAATGTGTAGCAATCTTATTTAGAAACAAATAGAAAAATATACTCCCATTATGAATTAATCTATCCCCAGTTGAATGGAAAATAATAGTTAAATATTTAAAGATTATCCTGGATAAGAGAATCACTTGGCAATCACACGTTAATGAAATAATTAAGAAAGGTAAGCAAACTGAAACTATTTTATATCATTCAATCTCAAGAAAAACATCACTTAAAGTAGAAAACGAAATTTTAATTTACAAATTAATAATTAGGCCAATTCTTACTTAGGTGGCACTCCTTTGGGGCTATGCTGCATTTAGATATTTCACAAGATTCCAGTCATTAAAAAAGCGACTTATGAAGATGATAGTTAATGTTCCCTATTCTTTCGAAACCTTAATATAATTAAAGAATATAATATGGTTAAGGGTTTTATTTTCAGGTTAGCGAAAAAAATTTTACTATAATTTAGGTAATATCCTCAACTCGCTAATTATCATTCAACTAATTATATAAATGATCCCATTAATAAAAGAAAGTCCAGGAGCCCTTCTTAGGAATACTTTTAAGGAAAGTAGAAGAAAATATTTTTATTCTCCACGGACTCTCTAGCATCCTCACATAACCTTTTCTCTATCAAGAGATGAAGCGGCCTCTCGCACTCCAGGAGAAATCTCTTCTCTCCAAGAGTTATCGCAGTAATAGATCTTCCTTTAACGCATCTGCAATCACAAATCATACCAAGCTCAGTTTTTAAAAGCCCTCCATACAGGATACGATTCTATGATTTTGTTAAGAGGATAGAGTATGTAATTAAACACGCACAGGATACATCTTGTTTTTTCTACTAGAGCAGGGAAAACAGATCTGGAAGGGAAAGTTGTAATAATTATCTTTGTTGGTTTAGATAATCAGACTAGAGGAGCATTGTGATTCCTCAGGAATTTGGCAAAAAATAAATAAATTTAAAAAAATTAGTAAAACATTGTAAAAATGAGCAATGTACAAAATAAAAGGAAACATTTTTTAATTATTTATTATGCTGGTATTCACAGTTCATTTTTTTCCTTAAAAAACACAAAAAGAAGATGCCACCCACATTGAGATGAATTCCAGTTCTGAAGGAACAGAAAGTTTGTAACAAGGGAAGACGATTTCTAACACTAAGACGTTAGACCTAAAGGGGTTTGACATAACAGGCCACAGAACTAAAAAAAAATGCTTATTGGTGGCAAAACATCATGGAGTTGGAATTAGAACCATCGATGGAGAAGACCAGGTAAAGGAAATGATAACCAACAGGTATATATACTTGAAAGTGGACGCTTACTTCAATTTTCTTCTACTTCATGGAAGGCGGGTGTCAGAACAAACTATGTGTTTGGAGACGGGACATCACAACAGACGTGAAAGAGTGAAGTTTTCAGGTGATTTTGGATGGCTAAAATAAACAGGCAGAAATCTGTAAAAAGACCACAGCCACTCGTCCAAGTTTTCATTCATTTCAATCAGTAGTCGCGTAGCTCAATTTCGTATTCACACAAGAATAATTAAAGCTGGATTGTCCTAAACATTAATCAATCAAAAAATAGATAACAAGAGGGCGCTGCAAACAGCACCAGAAAAAAAGGGATTGACAAAGCGGAATTATGTGAAGAAACATCACAGAAGTCATTTTTAAGGGTGCCCTTTTTCAACATTTATTGCTTTCATCTTAAAATGTATGCTTTGCAAATAGAAAGCAAAAATCACCAAATATTTCATAAGTTAAGAGATTTAATTCAGTCAGTTTTACAACTTGACGTATTTATAAGTCCTTTCATTAGGTATTGCTTCACTCATTATTCTACTCTTGTAATACCTGCTATCAAGATTTTATATTATGACATATTTTACATCTTATATATCAGAAATATCTTTAAATAATATTATCATAGCTTTGACATGAGTAAATAAGAATTAAAATATTACTTGTTATTGCTCTGGATTTGATGCAGCAAAAAATTCTCTCATATCTTAATTTGTTAAAAGAAATACACTTAGAAAATAAGAATTTCTTACTTTATATTAAGATGAACGAAGAGTAGTAAAATGTTTATTGGATAAAGTAACACATTTAATTATAAATTAGAATATGTTCAGAAGTTTCTTATGACTTCGTGAACGACTAAATATGACCTTACACTTTCTGGCAACAGGTAGACCGTACAAGGAGTGATCAAATGAAAAGGTACGAAACGACATAAATACGTAACAGTTAAATATCTGCATATTCCATCATGGGAGAACTTAGCAAGTCATCCGAAAATGTAATTGAAGTCTCTGACAGGGATCGGGCATGCGTGGACTCTCGCATGCGCAGGAGAGAGAAGAGGCTCATAAAAAGAGGCATCCAAATGATGAGACAGTCAGTATAAGAAATGCATTTTCGACCCCAGAAATACCATAAATTTTGATGTGTACTATGAAACACTCTTGCGCCAACAACCAATCAAGAACAAAATACCAGGTCTTCTCACGAAAGGTGTGGTTTTGCTCCATGATAACAAGCGTCCACACGTCTCCATAGTCGCACTCATGGAACCGTCTAAGTTCAAGTGGGAGACGTTGGTTCACCATTCCTACAGCCCGGATATGCCACCCTGCGATTTTCATGTGTTTGGTCCTCTGAAGAAACACATGCAAGAGAAGCGCTTCAACTCGGCGTACTCAAGGACGCTGTAAAGGACTAAGCCTCGCCATGGCTACAGGAATTCTGAGAACAAGGAATCCTACAGTTTGTTTCTCACTAGGGCCGTTGTGCTCATGACAATGGTGTATATTTTGAATAAAGTCTACATTTGTAGCCACTGTGTCCTTTCGTACTTTTTCATTTGATCACCCGTTATATAAAGATTTAAAATTTATACTAGAATTATTTCTTCTAGCTTTGGTACAAAAATACTGAAAACGTTAGTCAATTATTAAGGTTCTTCATAAGGAATATTTGAAAACGAAAGTACTTCTTAAAACCATTTATTAATTTATTAAACTATGGTTATAATA
>JAPDSC010106526.1:21436-38800 GCA_026290005.1 Latrodectus geometricus
TTTTTTGTTTGATTAATTCAGTTATGAGTACAAGGTTTTAAAAATAGAAGACAACAAACAGAAAATTCGATACATTTTAGTTTTTCTTTTATAATGGCGAAAATGCTAACCAGGTGGCTAAAATTGTGAAAGGTGTTTATCGTCCTATATATGACTGTAACAATCAGTTACGCAAAATTTTGGTTTCGTCGATTCCGTTTGGGTATTTGGATGCTAAAGATGCACCTCGCATGGATACAACATCGTCGAGAATGTCTATAAAATATCAAAAATTATGAAACTTGACAACATGTCAGCAGTCGTAGCTTGGCACAAGACCTAAAAATCTACATGAAAACTGTTTTAAACCTTTTTACAAAGTGAATCTGAAAGAAGTTATTAAAAGTTCACGTAAAAATAATGGATTTCTTTTTCCTCAACCTAATATATCTAATCAAATAATTTATAATTGAGAAATTAACTGAAATAAAACTTCGTTAAATACATTTTAAATATATTCATCGTATTCATATTCAGTACAGTTATAATTTCTACCGTTTATATTGTTCTTAAAGTTCCTTTTAGGAGAAGGCCTGTCTCAAAGCGCCACTGACACCCACCTGGCTACACCACCCTCAGCTTATTATGTCCAGAAATATTTCAAGTAAAAAATTATTCATAGAAAAATGAAATGCACATCGTTAAATACATTTAGAAAATATATCCATTTTATTTCTAAGTAATGTAATTTTTATGTTCCTCATTATTTATATTATATTTTATTTAATCTTTAAAGAAGTATTCTTCTACAACTTATCAATAGTCAGAAATATTTTAAGCAAAATAAAATCTATTTGTTAAATATATAGATATAGCACTTTCGCAGCCAGAATCTTTCATAACATTAGACAGAATTTAAAAATTTCAGACCCAAGCCTTAATACAAATTAAAATTGAAAATATTAATTTAATTAAAAAATGATAATGAATTTCAAAGCTGTAAGGAATAAATCCCCTGAATGCATCCCCTGCTTGGTGCTCTGTTGGCACCGCTACCCTCAAACTTCTTGATACTTTCCAAAACAAGACGTTACGAAACATGCTCGGAGCTCCTTTTTACGTCAAATATAATAAATTCCCAGTCTAGTTTTAGATCATTCGAAAAATAATCTTGAATGATCTAAAACTGGACACCTTATCTCAACATATTGCAAAATTAAATATCAGTTTCTTCAACAAAGCAGAAAACTGTAGTGAAGCAAATTTCAATGTGATTTTCAACTGTGAATATAACATAGAAGACATCAAAATAACACCCATAGCTACACATTACCTTAGTGACGCTATTTTGTCTAATCGATCTAAACACAAATTGTAAATACTTCTTCCATTTAACTTGTTTATAAATTGTAAATATTGCTCAATTTCATATATTTAGTCTAGATTGTTATTGTATTCATTTATTTAATCAGGATTTATTCTTTGTATAATTTATTCAGGATCTTTTCTAGTTATTCTCTTAACCAGAAATTGTATTTTTCACTTTGTTAACTGCCTTATTTTATATGTAAACACTTTTCAGGTGCCCTAGCCCCTGTAAAGGTGTTTTTTATTTGTTTTCTTATTAATTCCGACTTTTCATTCCTTCTCCCAAAGGATTGAAGCCTTTGAAAAATGAGTGCTCGCTCCCTCTCCTCCTCTCTTTTCTTAGCACAGACTCCTCCCACTCATTATCGTTTTCTCTACTTCATGACTTTTTACCTCAAGATGGAAAAGTAAAAGCAGCTTCACTGCTAATACTTTGAATTTCCTTCATGGCCTAGCCTAACAACGCATTCAAAATTTTTTTCCAATAGGGATTAATAAAAGCCAACTGTAATCTTAACTGATCTCGTGTATATATCATATTAAAATAGACTTATCTCATTACATACAACTTTGTCCCTGGGTAATAATTTTGTTCTATCTCGAGTTACACTCTATATGGTTTTAAATTCATACCAATCGACGGAGTAAGAATATTGTCTTATTTTACTTAGGTTTGATGAATATAATGAGTTTGTTTTTATATGGGTCCTTTAGATAGATTTTTTTTATTCTGTTTATATTTTAAAATAATAATTTCTCTTCTTGTGGTCACTAGGTAGCTAATTGCAATTTGTGTTTTTAATGCAGAATTTTTTGATTCTGTATTAATAATCTACTATGAATAATTTATTCTTTAAATTATTTGAGGGTCTGAATTTACTTATTTCATTAATAATTTTTGCATTTTTTTTTTATAATTGTATAAAAGAAAATGTAAGGAAAGATTCCCGTTTGAAATACATTAGACAGTAATTTTTATGCCAGTTGTTTCTTAAGAATTTTTACACACAATTTATTATTGTTTAATATTAAATAACAATGATTATGTCAGAATGTAATTTTAAATGTAACTGTGTTATTGAATCTTTAGTAATATTTTTATTACTAAATATATGTACTTACTTATAATTTAAATCTAAATGTGTTATTTATCAATAAGTTCTTTGTGGAATACACAGTCCTCTGTGGGGTAATGACGGTACTAATAATCGAAATTCTGAAATTGAACAGCTTATTTCCGATAACTGCCTTTGTTGAATATCAATAAGAAAACGTATTTTCACGAATCCTTCAAAACATAAACTCACTTAACTTAGCCATTTGTTCTCCTGCACTTTTATCAGTTCTGGAAGAAAATCTATCCAGTAGTGACTACTATATACCCAGTCTGGATGAAGTTGAATTAACCACAAAACACCTACTCCTATAAACAATTGGGTGAATTGACAGTTATTTACAAAACTTGAAGTTATTACAAATGTTACGGTTAACTGCAAAAATATCAATGAACGCGTGAAAAGTGTTACTAAGATAATTATAAGTGCTGCTGATTTAGCAATTCAAAGAGCTCCTCTAATCCGCGAAGACGTGGTAAATCTTTGTGGAATAATGATTGTCGTGAAACCCACGTCAAGCGGAGACAAATAGGGGATAATTTTCGATGATACCTTACAACTGATAACCTTTTATATTTTAAGAAAACCGAAGGGATATTACGTAGAATCAGGCGTCAAGAATAGCGGTAAACTTGATATTCTTATGTGTCTTTATATGCTTCTAATACACATTAAGCATCTTATGAGAAACTGTAGAAAAAAGTAAAGCGACCACAGGTTAGTACCAGGAATTTCTTTTCCTGTATTATACCAGGACTGCTAAATACACTTCACCCTTTGAAACATCATAGGAAAACATTTTGCTTTAATCTAAAGCTCTATTTTTAAGAACAAAGTATCATGAAGAACAAACAGCCATCAGATTTCACCATAGGCAGACTATGCTGTATAACTGTGAGTTCCAAACGTACGATTTAAAGAAAGCATTCCGTCAAGCAAATATTATTACGGCAGGGCTAGATAGAATCAGCTATAATTTGCTTCGAAATTTATGCTAAGATATTACTTTTTGAATCTACTTTGGTTGTAAAATAGAATCTCAAAAGCATATCCTTCATTTTGGCAGGTAGCTAGAGTTATTCCCATATTAAAGTCTGGTAAAAATCCTTAAAAAAATAGTTATTGTACAATAGAACAAGTTACTGCTGTGAAACTCTCAAGTATATGGTCAATGCTCGTTTCGTCTATGTCTTGGAAACCAAAGAAGAAATTTTTCTTTATCAGAGTGGATTTTATAATGGAAGATCTACTATAGATAACATCCTTTACTTTATAAAGCATATTTGAAATCCCTTGGTATCAACTTTTTTTGATATAGATATGGTCTATGAGCATACATGACGATATGTCATTTATCCGTAAGTTCCGTAAATTTTGGTATTAGGATTGACTCTCCTTTTATTTATCCAAAGCTATTTACGCTTTAGCAATTTTCGGATCAGAGTTTTCAGACTTTTTTAATCAAACTGAGGTAGTACTTCTAATTTATTAGTGTACTTTTTCTAGTTTATCAGAGTAATGCCCTCTGATTTATTAGAGTAATTAAGTGTAACGCTACTTAACACGCATATCAAAGGAATTATTCACAACTTTCAATCATCAGTTTATAGTACCCTATATGTCGATGAACAGCAAATTTCTTGTCAAGTATCTAGCATGTGATTTATTGATAAGCAACTACAAACTGAAGTGAGAAGTATATTGACTTTGTAGGAACAAAATGGTCATACTGTATCAGCAAGCAAAACACGAATTGCGTTCACTTCTGAGGAAAAACCTGACTTTATTCTGATCCTGAAATTTGGGTAATTATTTTATCCCTGTTGTTAACGAGGTTAGGTTTCTAAGTGTTGTTTTTGATAGAAAATTCAGTTTTCTTCCTCATGAGTTACGCTTGAGAAGAAAGTGTTATAAGTCATTAAATAACCTCAAAGTATTATCCGATATATCTTGGGGTGAGACAGAATTGAACTTCTTCGAAAACACTATTCTGCTATAATATCTTACTTTGATTATGGTGTTGTGCTTATGGATCAGCTCGACCCTCTATTCTTTACAAATTGGACACCATACACCATTCTGCTTTTGCAATTTGTTCTCGTACATTCACAGCTTTCTAATAAATTAGAAGTTTATATGTGGATTCCTACTATTTTCCTCTTGATTTTAAACGTTTTTAGAAGTCAGCTATGCATTCTTTCAAAATATCAAATCTCAACCAAATCATTCTTTACATTCGATGCGAAACTCATGTGGTCTCATTAGACCTTATAAAAAATACATATATTTCTCCCATCTTAACTTTTTCATGCATTGTTCAAAATCCTCTCTTACCATTTCAAACTTGTATAACATACAAACTCAAACATCGAATGCACTGGGATCTCCACCAGGGAATATTCCTTCCATTAAAGTCATTAACCTTTTATGTCACTTAAGTAAAATGGTTGCATCTCTGGTTGTCTTTTAACAGACCTTTGCTTCTCACAGCTGCCAAGTCTTAGCCAGCTGTCAGGTTTAGCAGTTTACACGGATCCTTCTAGAGCATTAATTTGTTTGGGCTATGGTATCATATGAGATACCACTTATAGTTATCGCCTCCATAAGTTCTGATCAATATAAACGACAAATACAAATAAGATGGCTTCGCAGCACATTAGTTGGAAATTAGAATGCAATTTTTGCATTTATACTGATAGCAAAAGTATTAAGGGCTGCCCTTCTGTGGAAACTAAAGAATATATTTATTACATGAGCTTACAATTAAAAGTTGATAAAGATAAATAATTTGGTTCCAGTTACCTTATTGAATTTTTCATCCCATAAATGTCAAATAAAATTCTACCAACCTCAAATACTTATTTTGATTGTCCATTTCCTAACTATTACTGTGTGTTAAACCCTTTTTACTAAAGTCAGGTTTCAAAGGCTGTTGTCTGTACTTGGGTGATTCACCACTCAGAAACACCTCGCGTTGCTAATTTTCTACTATTCCCCCTGTACATGATAAAGTAGGATTTTTATTAATGATTGTAACTTGCAATTATTCTAAAATTATTATATTTAATGGAATATTCTCTAGTTTAAATCCTTGTGCCTTGTTCTATAATTAAGTAGTGCATTACTCAATAAAATTTTGGTTAAATATTGAATTTCTTATAATCTATATTAAAACACTATAATTAAATTATTGCAATCTGATTTTTTTTTATTTAAATTGTATTTCATTAATTTTATTACAATAAATATACTATTGTATTTTTGGTTGAACACTTGGCTTATATATATATATATATATATATATATATATAATGTTTTCTGTAATTTTTATTACAGAAAACGCTGTATTTTTACAGGGAACACTGTCATAATTAATATGTGTTTCATAACTCTTATTATCGAATCTACCATGTATAGATATAAATTTTATGTGTCTATTACAACTTTTAATGTAGGAGTTATAAGTGTCCTTTGACTAGACATATCACTCAGCTATTTGGACCAACGAAGATAAGCAGTTGTATTAGATAAGACAGTTACGCAGACAATCATTTTAATTAAATTATGTATTGTAACTTATTTATTATTGCAAAATAGGTTTGGCATCACAAAGTTTGTGATGGCATAAAACGTACATTGGCACTGATCGGCATACTGCCTTTGTTCACTCTCTTTTTCGTCTTTTTGAAGAGAATTATGAGTGATTTCTTACATTCTCCTCTGACAGGGGTAAAAAAAATAACAACGAAGCCCCGGAGACGGGAGAAACTGTTGGTGCATTCTTTTGAAAACTTGTTTTAGGAGAGGGTCGTTTAGCTTTCTCGTTCAGCTGCACAACTATGGGCAACATGGATAAACCTAACACTAACATTGAGTAAGCTGCTGCGGTGGTCCAGTTAATTAGGGCTTCGTGCTCGTCACCGGAAGGTAGTGTGTTCGCTTAACCAAAAATCCTTCGTAATCATTAAGACGACTAGATGACGTTACATAAGTCGTATTCGCAATGTAGTCCAAGTCAAGTGATAAATTTGAGTGTAACAGGTCAAGTATACGTGAATCTTTTGCACAGTCCCTCAATCTGAGTTACGTAGACTCCCTTCTGGCTGCTTCCATCTAATGGATGGAGCAAGACTCAGGGAAAAGTACAGCGAAGCATGCTAATGCGACAACATGAAGCATTGAGGACAAAATGAAGATTGAGATGATTATTGGAGGTGATTTAAACATAGGACGCATGGGGTATGGAAATAATACTAATAATGGAGAAAAGCTATTAAAATGTTGAACAAGTTAACCCTCAAGGCCATTGCACCGACAACGTATTTCACAAATATCACCACGCACGCACCAGATATTCAGGGCTTTATCATAACAATTTCTAATGTTACTTTTACAGCGGAAGTAATAAATAAATTTTTATCGGACCACTTTCCCCTGCTTTTCCCCTTAAATTCAAATAAAAACACAGGTAAAAATTTCCAAAATAAAACGGACTGGATACTCTTCTCAAATATCATCACTGTTAAAGATATTAAATTACCCGAAATCAACACTAAAAAGAATATAGAGATAGTAATCGAAACATTTTAATGAAATTTCATCACTGTTAAAGATATTAAATTACCTGAAATCAAACCTAAAATGATTATAGAGATATTAATCGAAACAATTTAATCAAATATCCGCTGAGTTTATAATAAAGCTACAGAAAAAGTTAAATAAAATGAAAATTATCAAAATTTATCCTATGAAATTAGACAAATTAATAAACAAAGAATTTGGATACATTAATTCTGCCAAAGAACATATGACTCATGATATAAAAACAGAATTAAAAGGACTAAATAAAATAATAATAGTTCTCAACAGTACAAAAATGAAGCATGGGATAACAAAGTTCCTCACTTTGTGTCTCAGATGTCTTCATATGAAGAATGACAAAATTCCTTAAGACTGAAAATTTTATTAATCCATGGCACTAATGGACTTGTTTATACCCCAGAAGGAAAAATCCGAGACCTTTGCAGACTCACTTGAATCTGAATTTTTCGCAAATCACATTTACAACAATGGAACTGTTCACATGGAAATCAAAAAAAATTTTAATATTAAATTCACCTTCTGGTTCTATGCCTGAAACCAAAGTAGAGGAATACAATATCATTATAAATAAATTTAAAATGGAAAAGCACCGAACGAAGATAAAATCACTAATATTATACCAAAATAAAACTCGCAGAATACATCATCCAAGATATGGTAAATGGAATACGCATCATGGAATACATCAGGTATGAAAAAGAATTAACATTTTCAATAGTTCACTTCAGATTTCCTACTTTCCAAATTATTGGAAAACTACAACTGCAATTCTATTCCCGAAACCTCTAAAAAATCGTGTTATACCGTAAAATTACAGACATATCAACCTTATCTCATCATCAGGCAAAATTTTTGAAAAAACTATTCTCAATAGACTTCTTGAGTTCCTCTATCTGCTACATAACGAGCAATGCGTATTTCTCCCAAATCTATCTAAAACAAAACAACTACGCTTTTTAAAGTTGATTGGCATCAACAATAAATATACACAATCAAGGTCTTCTGTACAAGTTAATAAATTGCAAAATTAATAAAGATTTCATCTTACTTCGTATTATCTCAACTATACAAAATTCAAAATCAGATTTCAAAATCATCTCTCTACACTCAAAACAATATCCGCAGTAGTGCCTCACGAGAGCATTCTTCGCTGATGCCGTACCTGCTCTTCACAAGAGCCTTTCCTGTTGACCTTCGGACATTTAAAACCCAAAGCTAATTAACATCAATCGAAGCCTGGTGTCTTAAACAGATGGTGTAATTTAATGACTCTATATCAAATTTACTAGTTTTTAATAAAACATGTACAAGATCACAACCAATAAGGAATTTACATCTATTTAAAGAGCCAATTCCAATAGTTCCAAAAGCTAAATATCTTGGATTCACTATTAAAAAGAAATTTATCCTGGAAAGAACATATTGACAATAATATCAATGAAGTTTGTGTTATACACAAAAGAAACTAAATCTAAAACTAAATCTAATCTAGAAACTAAATATGTGTCTTCACAAGAGATTTTCCTGTTAACACACAGATTTATTTCCTTAGCATTGCGTCCTTTATTGCAAATCATGCCGCCATTCTTGTGAAGTCTAAAATTCTTGATCTGGTCATTTAAAAACTCCAAACAGAATTAACATCACATGAAGACTGGTGTCTTAAATAGAAAGTTGAAAATAATACCTCTATATCAAATTTACTAGTTATTAATAAAACATATTCAAAATGATTACCAACAAAGAATTTAAATCTATTTAATGAGCAAATTCCAATTAGTTACAAATCTAAATATCTTGGATTAACTATTTCATAACACCTTGCCTTGAAAGAACATATTGATGATAAAACCAATAAAGTTTATGTTATAATCTAGAAACTCACTCCAATAAATGGTTCACACTTAATAAATTAAATAGATATAAAGTTTATGTTATACACTAGAAACTCACTCCAATAAATGGTCCACACTCCAAACTTAAATTATGAGCAAAAAGACTACATGACTTCATCATACTAGACATCATATACTAGACTTCATCATACCGATTCTCATATACGCTTCCCCAGCTTGGTGTAAACACCAGAGGCATTACAGAAGAAACTAGAATTATAAAAATAAAATTCCCCCTAAGATAACAAATGAACCCTATTCCACTGTCTACCAATAAGTATTTGGACGTCTGTGATAGAAAAGAAAATTTAACATTATTCACAATATCAATAGTTGTTAGAGCCTCCACGAGAGTCAATTACAGCGTGAACCATGCTTTCCACAAGTATTTTTATTACAGCTATTAGTATTGTCTTCCATTCGGCTTGGAGTAGACATACAAATTACTTTACTGATTTTGGACGCGTATAGCTGCCCTTAATTCTGCGATCCAGCTCATCATAGAGGTTCTCAATAGAGTTCAGGTCTAAGCTCTGGGTAGGGCAGTCCATTCGATGAACTCCATTGGCACCATATCAAAATTTGGTTAACCTCGAAACATGAGAGCTGGCATTGTCGTCCTGAAAGTAACAGGTGTCCAACTCGTTGAACTGCCACAACGTAAGAACCACATTGTCATCCAAAATGGTGCAGTAGCCATCGGCGTTGAGCTTATCATGAATGGGGACCAAGGATCCTTGTCTATATCAAATTTACTAGTTATTAATAAAACATATTGAAAAAAAAAGATCACCACCAACACAGAATTTATATCTATCTAATGTGAAATTCCAATAGTTCCAAACCTAAATATCTTATATTAATTATTACAAAAAACTTCACATGGAAAGAACACTTTGATGATAATACCAATAAAGTTTATGTTATGCACAAGAAACTCACACAAAGTCCACACTCCAATCTAAAATCATCAGCAAAAATACTACATGAGCTTCATCAGACCGATTCTCCCATGCTTGGTGTGATGCTCCAGATGCATTACAGAAGAAACTAAAATTGCAAAAATAAAATTCTCCATAAGATAACAAATGCACTCTACTACATTTGAAATGAAAGTATTCATGAAAATTCAAAACACATCCCACTCAGTAACCAAATCTCCAAATTCAACTTTGATTTTATTCACTGAAGCAGTGAATTGTGATACCTTATGAATTTAATAAAATATTCAACTCAATAATTCTTTCTGAATATAAACACCTAAGCCTACTTGCAGCTTTCTCCTCTCGAGATATCCTGTCAAACTACAATAAAGTCATGCAAAAATATTCAACCGCTAATAACTCCAACTTCTCAAATTAATTGGATTATGAATTTAAGCAAAATCATTATACATTAAAAACTGTTAGAGGTTCATATTTTTTTGCTTCCAAAATGTTAAGTGAATATGAATATATTTTGTTTCGCGTTTCTTTTCGTATATTTTTATTGCATATTTTTACGAAAATATGCAATAAAAATATACAATCACCATTTTTGATGTATATGTTATTTATATTTTTGATGTCATATGCAATATTTTTGATGTCATATGCAATCACCATTTTTGAAAGATTTTTCTTGTCGATTAGAATCACATGTCGGCAACTGAGACATTTAGAAGTGCTTTGCAAATTGCACAGTATCATTGTTATCTGGAAATAAATTGTTTACCATCATGAAGAACAATTTTGAAAGTTTGCTCATCACGTTCTTATAATAACGAGTGTAATATTTTGTATGAATCAGACTGCATAGTTTGATTTTTTATGTACTCTGTTAGTTTTTTGCACCAACTGCGGTCAACATGCCACACATACAGTACCGTTTATTTGGTGGCTGAAATATAGAACCCCAAGCATTATGAAAGGAAACGATATGTCAATTGACAAGTTTTTACTATGATGGCATTGATAATGATCAACCTCAACATTGTTTCGTCTCTTAACATGTTTAAACGAATTTGTGAACAACATTTGGATATTTAAACACAATGATTTCTTCCATTGAATTGAAACAATGGTGTTTTTAATTTTTTCAATTTCGATGTCATGCACTTTTAACAAACGTGTTTCATAAGCTACATGAGAAAGAAAAGATGTGTCACATATACTAGGCACTGGGATTCTTTTGCAGTTTTTCAGGTTTTAGCATGATGATTGAAGTTTGATTTGTCTTGAAATGAAACATTTTAAACCACACATTTAAAAATATTCTTTATTGATGCATTGTTTTTTCATGTACATTTTGTTGTCAACAAAAATGATTCTCATATAAAATTAATTAAAGAGATTTTAATAATCTGTGAGAATAACAGTCTTGAATGCAATTCATAATTAGCATTTTAAACAATTTTACCGCTCTTAGTAAGGCGATAAGCCGATAGAAAATAAATTCAAACAAAATTTCCTAAATATACTTTCAAACCTACGGTCATTATATATTCAGAAACAGAAACATGTTGAAAAACAAAGCATACAGCAGCAAAGCTGCTTTTACTTCTTCATCTTGATGTAGTAAATCGGACTGGAAGGAAATGAAATAGGTAGGAGAAGTCAGGTGGCTAAGAGAGGAGGGGGAGACGGTTCGTCCGAAAGGCGAACGCTCATTTTTCTCCTGATGGCTGCACGCCGTCAGGAGAAAAAAGAGAAAAAGGAATAAGTTTTCGTAAATAAAAACAACAATACAGGGGCAAAGGAGAAAAGACTCTTTTGCTTCTGAGAAGAGAATCCTGAGTAGTATAAATGTAAAATGAAATAATAGAAATTTTTTTTCCGCATAAATGAGATCCGAACAATATAAGAACAAGATATTTACAAAAATATACAATGATTATAAGAAATAGAAAATTTTTATGAACTAAGAAATTCTGGGTGATATATGTTGAATAAGTAACAAAATATTTAAAATATTTACAAATTGGAATGGAAATGGCTGAACAGAACCGCATCACTGAGGTAATGTGTGGCCAGAGGTCTGGTTTTAACATTCTCTGCTAAGTTAGTGCAGTGGAAAATTTCGTTGCATTTTGCCTCTTTGCAATTCTCGGCTTCGTTGAAGAATTTAATGTTAAGTTTGGTAATATGTTGTAAGAGATAGTCAATCTTCAGGTCTCTGTGGATGGATTTGTTCGTTAAGTAATAAGGGGCTCCGAGTAGGCTGCGTAACATTTTGTTTTGGAATATATTGAGGGATTTGATTGTGGTTTTGTCTGAAGTACACCAAGTTGGGGATGCATATGTTATTATTGGTCGGATCATGGAGGCATAGATAAGTTTTTTTCATTTTGATGTTAGCATTACTTTTATATCCAAATATTGGTCTAAGATGTTGAAATGCTGCACATGCTTTTGTAATTTTCTTTTTTACGTGGGGTTTCCATGATAAGTTTTGGTTAATGGTGAGGGCAACATATTCGACGTTTTGAACGAATGATATTTCTTCTCCGTACATTGAGAGGTCCTCGGTTCGGGTGGTTCTGCTGCCTGGTTTCTTTATGATAATAGCATTTGACTTGCTGGTGTTAATCTCTATCTTCCATTTATAGCACCATTCCTCGATGCTGTTTAGGTTTGTCAGTAATTTGGTGATGGCCGTAACTACAGATTTTGACTTCTGGATGATGCCCATACCACCCGCGTAATATGCGGTGATGCTGTTGTGATCAGAGTGATGCACAGGGTAATCAGTGGTGTTGAAGAAATAGAGGAAGAGCCCTAGGATACTACCCTGAGGGACACCAGCTTCAATCGGTCTGTGTAATGAGAGAGTTTTATTGATTTTAATGCAAAAGTTTCGATGTGAAAGATAATTTTTGATGAGTATAATAAGGTTTTTGTTAAAATTTAGGTTTTGGAGTTTCAAAATCAGTCCATCATGCCATAACCTGTCAAATGCTTTGGAAATATCAAGCATGACGAAAATTGATTTTTCTTTGTTTGCAAGACCTCTTTCCATGAATTCCAAAATTCGGACGAGCTGTTTGGTGGTGCTGAGATTTTTCCTGAACCCATACTCTTCATTTGAGAGTCTGGTTAGATAGATTTTAGTTCTTTGGTTGATAATTTTCTCAAAGACCTTTCAAAGAGAGGAAAGTAAACTGATTGGCCTGTAATTAGATGGCATCGCTAAGTCCTTTTTTGGCTTGGGAATCATAATAATGGTAGCTTCTTTCCAAGTTTGGGGAAAGTAATTTAAGTGTAGACATTTATTAAATATGTAGTTAATTTCTTGGATAATGTTGAGCGGCAGTTCTTTTAGCATTTTATTGGTGATATTATCCTTGCCAGGTGATTTCCGGGGGCTTAGGTGTTTGAGAGTGTTTTGTCTTTCATCAGAAGTCGCGGGTTCTATATCGGTACTGATCAGTTCTGCTGACTGAATTTTTTGACTGGTTTTTCTGATCAAATTTTCAAATTCTGTGTCAGTTACTGTGTTATTTGTTCTGAACTGCTTCTCCATACAGTCGGCAAATGACTCGGCTTTTTCGAAATCTGTAAATACGAGCCCCCGTTCCCCGTGAAGGGGTTTGCTGGTTCGAATCCGAGGTTTGAAGCAGTGTGCGAAATTCCAAACTGAGTTGTCATCAGTGCTGAGGGTAGAGAGTTTTTCTTCCCATATTTTAGTCTTGTTTTTGCTTATTT
The DNA here is from genome assembly GCA_026290005.1 of Latrodectus geometricus. Classification (NCBI taxonomy): domain Eukaryota; kingdom Metazoa; phylum Arthropoda; class Arachnida; order Araneae; family Theridiidae; genus Latrodectus; species Latrodectus geometricus. Next base: position 35,078 of record JAPDSC010106526.1, read on the forward strand.
CTAATTTAATGATTTTATTTTGTTTGTTAATTTTGGTTTTGTTCTCCGGATTTACGGTTTTCCTATATTTTTTCCTGTTCCTCTCTTTTATGAGGTCTCTGATTTCTTTGGGAAGCTTGTAATAATTTTCCAGTCTTTTCTTTTCCTCTGTTGCGTTTTTATGCCCTTCCAAAATTTCTTTATTTAACGCTTGAATTGAGATTTCTTCATCGATAATATTAGTGATGGTGGGTGACTTCCAATTTCTTTGAATTAGTATGTTGGTGTAGAGGTTCCAATTTGTGATTTGGATTTTTTAGGAGTGTAGTTTTTGTTAAAGTTGATTGAAGCTATTACTGGTAGGTGGTCCGAGCTGAGTTCATTAATGACGTCTGCTGTAAAATTATATTCGGTGTTGGTTAATAGGAAATCCAAGATGTCTCGCTGTTGTGCAAGAAAGTTTGGATAATAAGTTGGCTCCATGGGTGTGAACACGGTGATCGGTTTATTTTGGAGTAGATCGTAAAGTTTACTGTCATTCTTGTTGGTTATTCTGCAACCCCAAGCTTGATGTTTGCTATTAAAGTCTTCCAAAACAATGGTTTTAAATTGAGAAGAGAAGAGGTAATTTATGTCTGCATCTGTCGGGCTTCTATCTGGAGGGTTGTAAAGGGCGCAAATTTTTAATTTGATTGAGTCAGAGAATTCGGCTATGGCGGAGACTTCCTCGAATCCTTCATCGTTTTAGCTGCTGTACAGTGTTAATAGTATTGAGTTTTTTAAAATAGAGTCACGCCACCCCCATGGTAGAGTAGCCTATTTGTAGAATATGTTTTGAAATTAGCGATGTTAAACGAGTGACTACCAATTGCATGAGTTTCTGTAATAGAACAAATATCAGTGTTTTGACTTTCAAGAAATTCTTTAAATTCGTCCTTTGTTGTTAGGTTGTTGGCATTCCAAATGCCTATCTGAATAAATTCAATGCTATTCTGTGTATTATTCATTTCTGTTTTCGTTTTTGTCATTAGCTGCTGGTGTTGCTGAGTGGGTGGCAACTAGTCCAGTTTTCTGCATATAGGATACTAGGAGTTTCAGATGGTCAAAGATATCTTTCGCTTCTTGGATTAGGTTGCTACTCGCCACTTGAGCATACGAGCGGTTTTCGAAGACGACGCCTTTTGTAATCTTGATGGTTGTGCTATCCTTGGTTTTAATTTTGCTAGTTCTAAGAAGGCTGTACAGCCTCTAAAATTTGCTGGGTGATCACCCTGGCAGTTCGCCCATTTAGCGGGGAGATCTCTTGTCTTTTTGCACTCGTAGGAAAAGTGTTCTTCGCCACATTTCACGCATCTGGGGTTGTGTTAACACATTCTTTGAGAGTGGTGAAGCTTCTGGCACCGGTGTCATTGAGTTGGACCTCTTCTATTTTTGTACTCCTCTATCCTTATTTTAAGTTTATTAATTAATCGTAGTTGGTAAATTTCCTTGGCCTTGGTGCTTTTAGGTAAGATGATCAAGAATAGCGGGAGCTTTTGGATCTCTCCATCTCTGCGTCGTGTCATTTGATGTTTCGAAGAAATGACGAATTCTTCCTCCAGGAGCTCTTCTGAGATACCATTTCTTTCAGTATTGGCCGGAAAGTCCCTGATGACGACTTTAATGGGTTTGTCTACCGGTAGAGCGTAAATATGGTACGTAACATTGATGTTTTCGAGTATTTTTATCACCGCTCTATGTGTTTCAGCGTCTGTGAATTTTACCTTTAATTCATAGGATGAAGCTTTTCCAGTATATCCTGTCATTCTAGTTTCTGTGAAAATCTTATCCAGTTGTTTCCAGGTGTATCTGGAGTCACGAATGACTATCGGAGGGATTTTTCGGAATGGTTTGGGTAGGGTGGGTGCTTGAGAGTCTTCATTCCTATCATTTGGGGTGCTCAAGTCTGTTTCCAGTTTCGAATTTGGTGTATTGATTACAGGTTCCTCCTATTGCGGTTTTTTGCTAGTTTGGGATTTAGCTGAATCATCAGAAAGTTTTCTGGTACATTTGACTCTAGGAGTGTTTGTTGAGGTAGGTGTTCCCTCCAGTGCTTGAAATTTATTTTCCGTAGGAATATCTGTTGAGTATTCAGGATTATTTTCTTCATCCATCATTTCAATGCTGCTGTCTTGCACTGTTTCCGCAGTTTTTTCATGGTTTTTTCCCTTTGCATCCTGTCCGAGTTGTTTGGAAAATTTGTATCAATTTGTCATGTACGGCGGCTTTGTCTTCATTTGTAAATTCATTGGAGTTGGTGATGTCCTGAATCATAGTGGTGATTTCATCCAAACGATCGAAAAGCCTATCCAGCATTATCTTTTGTGTGGCGTGGAATAGATCCTGTCCTGCCATATTCCTGTCCGAGTTCATTAAAAAGGAAGAAAGAAGAGGGAACCCCCCCTACCAGGGGAGAGACAAAGTCAAAAAGTGATCGTTCAGGGACTCTGAGACAGAGTGTGAACACCTGGTCAAAAGCAAGATAAATATTAAAATACCAGAAATCGATATCAGGGACCCAAAACTCAGTTAGATAGGTGTGAGCACGAAGAATGTCTTTGGAATGAGAAAAATGTAATACGCGGCACCAATAAAATGAGAATATTCAAATTATATACTTTATCGGAAAAAGAGCGACTGAGAAGATAATTCAAGATAATGAAATCTATCTCTCTAATCTATCCATCTATGAAATCTATCTATCTCTGATTATATTCATCCTTAACTTTTGCCATTTATATTGCCATTTATATTCTTTTAAGAGGCGTGGCCTAATCATTGCTTTAAAATTTATTGTTTTTCAAAAATATTTCTAATCAATCAATAGATAATAGAGGAATGAAATGAAATCAATTTCGTTAAACACATTTTCAAAACATATACGTTGTATTTATATCCAGAAAAATTAGCATTTCTATCATTTACATTCTCCTTTACTTAAGTTCCTTCTAGGAGTAGGAGAGTAAGAAAGCACCATAACTCACCCAGGCTACACATCTTCAAACTAATTACATCGAAAAATGTTTCAAACCAAATATTAATGATAGAAAAATGAAATGAAATGTACTTCGTTAAATACATTTAGAAAATATATCCCTTTCATTTGTAGTTAATCTAATTTACATAATTCTCATCACTTATATTCTATTTTATTTCAGCTTTAAAGAACTGGTACTTTTTGCATTTCAAAGTAAAATTAGAATCCGCCTTCCATACAACACTTATAATACATCAATAGTCAGAAATATTTTCTTAAGTTCTTTTTAGGAGAAGGTCATTAAAACACCCCCGAAGCTACGCCTCTTTCAACTAATATGTCCAGAAATGTTTCAATACAATAAATAATGATAGAAAAATGAAATGAAATGTACTTCGTTAAATGCATTCAGAAAACATAACAATATTATTTGTAGTTAATAAAACATTTATGACTCTCATCATTTCTATTTTATTTCATCTTTGTGGTGTTTAGGGCATCTCGAAGTCCCATTTAACCCCACCTTCTTTACAACACTTATAATACATCAACAGTCAGCAATATTTTTAAGCATAATTAAATCTATTTGTGAAATATATAGATAGATACATATAGTACTTTCGAAAACAATCTTTCATTACATTAGACAGAATTTAAAAATCTAAGTGAGATAAAAGCCATAATTCAAATTAAAATCGAAAATATTAATTTAAATAATAACTGATATT
>JAPDSC010106528.1:7810-32975 GCA_026290005.1 Latrodectus geometricus
ACATACACACACACACACACACACACACACACACACACACACACACACACACACACAAGAAAAATAAATATAGACCAATGATATTATGACATTCATGGCATATTTTTCATAGGAACTTTCACAGTTAACAACCCAGACTAATATGTTCTAAAAGAAAAATCTTAATCACACACCCGTTAAAAGTGATAAGCAATTTAAGAATGCAATATTTAATTCTCCTTATCTATTCACTGTTGAATTATAGAGGTGACATTCTATCCTGTCTGCACTTCTGTTGAAATAGATGTAGAAGTTTTCTGCTTTTTTAAAGACATATATATGTTTTATTTTCTTTAAAAATTTTACCTGAAAGACAGCATGCAGCAGATGTATAAATGTGTTTCAGATACTTTTAGTTACCACGGTATCCGTTGTGGGGTATCAATCGAATTCCAGGATCTTTAGTCAAACACAGTTTGAATCAAGCTTTGGTATTTTCATTTCCAAAAAACATTAACTTAAGCTTTAGGGCATACCATGGCTTGGTGATGGTTGCATCAACATGCTTCCCTGTACCTAGTCTTGAGTTGGTCTCTACTAACTAGATAAAAGCAGTCGGGTGGGAGTCTCATAATTTAGAAACAAAGACCAAAAATAAAACTCTCCAATATTTGGTCTGCCACCCCAAAGGTTACATTTCACATGGAGAACAATGTGACTACGACCTATTTAATGTGCCCCAAATGTCTTTAGTGAACATGATGGATCTTCGATTAAGCTGCAATTCGAACTCTTTATATCCTGATCATGAGGATGACGCCCTAATTAATCAGGCCACCACTTCCTCCATGGCTGAGTGGTAGGATAATATTCTTCAGAGCATAAGAGGCCTCAAATTTAATACAACCACTATTGAACAACGAGAAATAAATGGTTTACTTCTATATATACGAGTGTCGGGGTGGGTGTTTGGGAGATTTTCGATATTCTTTCCTTGCAACACATGAATACGGTTCGATATCTACGAAAAATCTTCGTGGAATGCACATATTTTGAAAAAAATTTAAATGACTCACCATAATATTCAGCTATTAGGATGTCTCTTATGCGATGTCAAATTTTATCTTTAACATAAGGGGAATCTTGATAGAATATTTACAAAATTAATCTTGGAATACAATTTTCGTTAGTTTTCTGGAAAAACTTTAAAACCATATCTCCTAAACTGCCGATTATATAAAGTCATTGTCCATAGTAGACCTCAATATTCAACGTATTTGGATTTGATTCGTTCTATATATTCCGGACATTTGAATAACGCATGAGTTTATGCTATTGAAATCAACAATTCCAAGTCAATTTTGAAACAATATCAATATAAATATCTGAGGGGATAAAGGAACCAAAGGAAAATTGAGTTGAATACTTGGGAACTAATCATTCCGTTGTCAACACGGATTTGATTAAATGTAAATACACTACTGTCCATTAATATTGCTACACCAGGAAGAAATGCAGATAACAAAATAATATTTATTGGACAAATATATTACACTAGAAATAACAAGTGATTAAATTTTAAAAAAATTTGGCTGGATAGATCCTGAGAAATTAGTACCCAGAACAACCACCTCTGGCAGTAATAACAGCAGTTATACGACTGGGCATTGAGTCAAACAGAGATTGGATTGCTTGTACAGGTACAGATGCCCATGCAGCTTCAACACGATGCCACAGATCATCAACCGTAGTGACTGGCGTTTGGTGACCAGCTAGTCGCTCGGCAACAATTGATCAGACGTTTTCTATTGGTGAAAGATCTGGAGAACGTGCTGGCCAGGGCAACAGCCGAACATGTTCCGTATCAAGGAAGATCCGTAAAATACCGGCATCATGCGGTCGGGCATTATCCTGCTGAAACGTAGGGTTTCGCAGGGCTCGTATAAAGGGTAGAGCCACGGGTCGTAACACACCAGAAATGTAACGTGCACTGTTCAAAGCACCGTCAATGTGAACAAGAGGTGACCGAGACGTGTATCCAATGGCACCCCATACGATGACGAATGCACGCTGCCAGTGTGCGTTCACCACGATGCCGCCAATCACGGATGCGACCACCATGATGCTGTACACAGAACCTGGATTCATCTGAAAAGATGAATTCTCGCCATTCGTGCACCCAGGTTCGTCGTTGATCACACCATTGAAGACGCTCTTGTCTATGACGCAGCGTCAAAGGAAGCCGCAGCCATGGTCTCCGAGCTGAGAGTCCATGCTGCTGCAAACGTCGTCGAACTGTTCGTGCAGACACTTGTTGTCTTCCAAAAGACCCCGTTTCTTGACTCATGGCTCGTGACGTGGTTGCATGATCCATTACGGTCATGCGGATAATATGCCTGCCTTCTTGGCTGCTAGTGATAGGTGGCTGTTGCGCATGGCGTTCCGTATTACCGTCCTGAACCCATCGATTCCATATTCTGCTAATAGTCATTGGATCTCGACCAACGCGAGCAGCAATACTGCGATAAGATAAACCGCAATCCCGGTACGCTACAATTCGACCTTTATCAAAGTCAGAAACGTGCTGATACGCATTTCTCCTTCTTACACGAGGCATCACAACAACTTTTCACCAGGCAACAACGTTCAAATGCAATTTGTGTATGAGGAACTGGCTGAACAATTTCCTCATTTAAACGCAATGTAGGTGTCGCTCCTGGCACCAGCTTTGTCTAAATGCGCTGAAAAGCTAATCATTTGCATATCTTCCTTTCGTATAAATTTCACGTCTGTAGCATGTCGCTTTCTTGGTGTAGAAATTTTAATGGTCAGTAGTGTACTTAAAATCCAGTTTTGGTTACTTGCTATCTATTAATTCCTCTTTTTTTATTTCCTATTCTAAAATATGTTTATATTTTTTTACATTATTTACCCTATCGACGAAACTAAATTGGAAAATATCTCGCAAATAGATTGGAAGAATCAGTTTTTAAAAAGTGAAAAATACGGTAAAAGATTACTAAAATTTCATTTACCAAAATAAAACTAGTTCCCAAATTTTATTTTATGAACATATTCGTTTTGAAGTTATTGAAAAATTCTGAATTAATCTATAAAAATGAATTTTCGAAAACTGCACATTATTTATGGATTCAAAGAACTGAGAACACTAAAATACAACAACCTTTTGTTATTTAAGTCACAGATTTCAGTACTTAAAAACACCATTGCTTATTCTCTCAATTCTTCAGTGCTTTCAGAACATAAAAACACTGCTTTTAACTAATATCTTAAAGAATTAATATTGAAGTACTCTTGCCATTACTTATTAAAAATACAGAACTCAGAACGTAAAAACACAACTGACTTTAATTATTCAAATTACACAATCTCAGAGTAAAAAATTACAATTTTTTGTTATTACACTAATAGAACACAAAACAACACTTTAGACAAAAAAAATTGTGACTTACATAACATAGAAGATAAAATCTTCACATTGTCTATAATCACTCCTTTTAAAAAGCTCAAACCATTAAAATACCACTATTTTTAATTACTAAACTTAAGGAGCAATTAGCATAAAACCAATTCCCTTAGCTACTCAATTTATAGAACTCAGATCATTGATTTAACATACTCAACTTACCGAGCTCACACTTTTCTTTAATATTCAAGCAATAAAATTTAGAACACTTTTGTTTTTAGTTACTCAATTTACAGAACTTACATGATAATGAAAATGCCTTTTGTTCTTCAATTCACAAAACCTCAGGGTGTAAAAATAGCATTGTTCAATTACACAACATGCAGATCACCAAACATATGAAATAGTCTGTAATTGCTCAATTTGGAGAACTCGTAACATTAAAATACAGCTATTTTGAATTACCAAACTTATAGAAGAAAGAATATAAAGTCACTGTTTTTTAACTACTCAATCTTTACAATTTTGATAAAACACAAATGTATTTAAAAATTCAACTTTTAAAACTCAAACAAAGAAAATGCTATTATCATTAGTTGCACAAGACTCAAAACAAAAATTTATATCTCATATAAGTTACAAAATTTAAACTATTAAAACAGCATTGACTTTAATAATGTAAATGTTACTGAGCTAAAATGACCTTGAGTATTAAAAACTGCTTCTATTTATTCAACTTAAGGAATTCAGTACTTAAAAATGATATGCGGTATTTAGTTAATCAATGTAAGGGACATAGAATACTAAACTTTTGTCTTTAAACGCGCCACTTATATATGAAACTTATAACAATGTTTTTAATTACTCAACTTATTAAAACTCAAAACAATATCATCATTACCTTCAAAACCCTCATTACCCAGAATTCCACCGGAATTATCCTATTCAAAGAGCAGTGGCTCTCGAAGTTTTCATTATTGTTGTTTTCATTAAGGAATAACACAGAATTGTCTCATTAAGAAAGAGTTTCCTCTTTCTTAAAGAAAGAAAGAAAGAAATAACGAATCGACCATTATATTTTAAATCCACCATTACAATCGCCTTATTTATCACTATCAATATCTCATTTTATAGTTTTACTATTTTATAAGAATACAATTAAAAATAAACATATGCTTAGCTGATTGTTGTGTAGATGTATTAAAGTTTTAATAACTGCATAAAAATTGAGGTATAACGATTAAAAAGTTTAAAAACACTTTACTTCTATACATAACATACCGTATATAAAATATGAGTTTGATTTTGATAATTATTATTGCTAAATAGGCGAGTACTGTTATGATTATTTTCAAATGTTCGAAATATCTAAAACTTTTAGAGATTTTATGTTCAATCTAATATTTAGATCCATAGTAATATTTAGATCCAGATAATAATAATATCTAATATTTAGATCCACACAAATACCATTTATTTTCATATGCTAGAAACATTAAAAAATTTAGAGACTCTAACGGATTTTGTATTAAATGAAATTTAATTATTGGTTATATCGCAATTGTCATCAAGTATTTTTTATGATTGAAATTCAACATTTATTTTAAATTTTTACAGGCTGCCTTGAATCTTATTATATTGAAATCAAATTCATGATAAAAATACAATGTTTTGGAAACAAAAATTTGAAAAAATTCAGAAAGGAGTAAATATGGTTAGGTTTATTAAATGAACAGCAAGATATGTACCCATTTCAATAAAATTATTAATCTTCATAAGTCATTGTGTTACATTTTTGGATGTTTCTTGTCTTTGTCCTTTCTTTGTGTGTGAATGGTTGCCTACCCTATAAACGAGTACCTATGGCATGTGTGTACTGAGGAAGTCGGACTCCACACCAAATATGGTTCAGTTGGAAAAGTGGAGCAGCGCACCTCATATTGCCAGCCTGGCTGGTACAAGACAACTACAACAACAACCTCGTTTGATTAATCTTTAACATGAATTTATCATAGGAAAAAAGGAATATTAATTTAACATCTTACTACAAATCTGTTTTTTTTGGTAAATTAATCTGCTCAGATATATTAGAAATCGTTCTTCCTCTTTCTTAAATATTTCCTTATCTACTTTTGAACAAATTTAGTCATCTTTTGTCTGCTTCTTGAAGAAAGTAAATATAAAGTGCAAAATATTTCTTATTTTTTTACTTATTTTTTCTATTTAAAATTATTAATGCTTTAAAAAAATAAATAAAAAAATAAAAAAATGATAAATAAATAAATTTTTTTTTTATTTCACAATCATTTTTTTAAATTTATGATGTTACAAGCGTATATTATACATTAATCAATACGCACCGATTCGGAAGTATTTTCTAAATTTACTGAGATTTAATATGCTGTATTCTAAATAATCAAAGAGTTAATAGTTATGACTTTTTACCAATCATAGTACCTTCTTGTAAGGACTGCATACTCACTGACATTCTCCTCGAAAGTGTGCCTGCAGAAAGCTATACATACTAGTAGTATTTGACTGGATTTGCACATTTGAGCTTCTACACTGAAAATAACTGCCCCTAGGGTATTCGTTCTCATTATCGAAAGGTAGTGAGTTCGAGTCCCGACCCAAAGAAAGATCCATCGTGTTCATTAATAGAGGCTGGGGCACGTCAAATAGGTGGTGGTTGCAATGTTCAAGTAAAGAGAAAATTTTAAGGCAGGTCAAGTAAAGAGAAAATTTTCTGCTTGGTCGCTGTTTTTAAATTACGAAAACTCCCACCCGGCTGCTTCTATATAACTGGTAGAGCCAACTGTGGGTTAGATATATGGAAACATCCTAGTGCAACAACAAGTTCATGTACCAGCCAAATTGAAAGATAATAACTGCTGCTAAACATTAGCATAGAATTGGTATGTTTGAATTTTGCGATTGCTATAAAACGACTTCTTAAATCCAAGAATCAATTGGACCAGAATCTACAACTTAAAATGCATTCTGAATAGGGTGTAAATATCCACCGATGTGGATATTTGCTTAAATTAAAATAAATTCATCTCGAAAAATCCGACTTCTGCTTAGCAATTTTTGGCTTATGATAATCATTTTTGGAATAGTGTTTTTAAAATATATTCGAAGAAATATATTTTTTCATTAAATGCAGAAACTATTATTATTAAAAAAAATTAATGGCAATTATAATTTTAATGCGTATCTAAAAACTATTTACACTCTTCAGAAGGTTATCCGGAAACGATTAAAATCCTTTGGACTACGCATTATTTTTGAGTTGTTATTTGTCTTTTTTATTGTAAAATTTAGGATCAACAAGATATGGAACGGATCTCGTGTTAAAAACAAAACCAAAAACAATGAGATGAGATGTTACGTGACGTCCCACGTGGTATCCTGGCTCATTTCCCAAGAAGTCTGAGTGAAAGTTTGCGTGTCCAAATGTCCCTTTCGTTTACTTTACTCAACTCTTATTTCACTACTGATGATCCACGGCCAACTAGACACACAAGGCCGTGTAAGCTTGGCAATCACGTGACATGACGTCACTTTGGTCGTCCTAAGGGAGAAACGATCGAAGCTGTGGGAAACAAACATTGTTGTCATTTACGGCGTGTGTTCGAAGTTTAAGCAATTTAAAATGCCTGATCGTTGTTGTGTTCCTTATTGCAAGTCAAATTATGATAGTACTGGCTCATATGTATCCTGTTTTAAATTTCCTAAAGATGAAGCGAAGAAAATTTTGTGGTTAAAGAAAATTCCCCGAAAAGATTTTTCTCCTAGCATACGAAGCGTTGTTTGTGAAAAGCATTTCGCAGATGATCAAATTATCAGATTTGATTATTTACCACAAAATGGAGAGGACATTAAAATACCTCGAGATCGTCCTAAATTGAAGGATGGAGCTGTTCCTACAATATTTCCTGGCTGTCCAACATATCTGACACAAAAATGTGCGGTTAAAAGATTAAGCAGAAATGAAAAATTACAAGCTCTATCTGAAAAAGTTTTATCAGATTTTATGACTGCTGATAAAATTAATTCTTTTGAAGAATTAACGAAAATACCGGAAAAAGTTTCTCTTCCGGATAATATTATAGTACACAAAACTGAAACTGAAGCTCATGTTTTATTTATGAATTTTCAATCTGTTCCCAATCTTTTAAAAAGCATTAAAATAAGCATTGATTTTTCAATTTCAGTTTTTGTTGAAGGTGTTGCTCAAGAAATAACAAAGTTTAATCATCTTTTGAGTGATGGTAAATTGGTGTTATGGAGCCAATTAGAAAATGTTATACGAATGACAAATTCACTTCCCCCATCTATTGAAAAAAGTTATGAAAGTGCTTTGAAAGCATGGAGAAATTATATGCAAGAAGATACTTCAGAAGATTATGACAGAAGGAATTTTATATTTGAGCAAATGACGCTGTGTTCTAAAGTAAAATCTGCGAGGAGATACAGTTCTAAAATTTATGAATTTTCTGCTTACTTGTATATTATTTCACCTTCTTGTTATCGAGCTGTTTTAAACTCTGATGTTTTAGCTCTCCCTAGTATTTATATGTTAAAAAAAGTTCTCAATGTTGGAAGCTTAAATTCTTCTTGTAACAATGAAGAAAACATTGATTATATAAAACAAAAATGCAAAAAGCTGAAAGATGAAGAGAAATTAGTGAACTTGCTAATTGATGAGATTCACATTAAGCAAAAAGTAACTTATAAAGGTAATCAAATAACAGGTTTTGCTGAAAATTGTGAAGCTCTTGCACAAGCTAATTCCATTCAGACATTCATGATCTCATCTTGTTTTTCTTCATATAAAGAAGTTGTTTCTTTAGTGCCTGTATTGTCGATGACAGCTGAAGATTTGTTTAATTTGACAAGAAGAACTTTGGATATACTTCACAAATCAGGATTTGAAGTTCTCTCTGTTATTTCCGATAATAACTCTGTTAATAGACACATGTTTCAATTGATGTGTGATGGCCCTCTCTCTAGTAATGCAGTAAAAAATCCAATTACAGGTAAAAATTTATATCTTGTTTTTGATGCTGTACATATCTTGAAGTGCATCAGAAATAATTGGATTTCTCAACTTGACACAGAAAAGACTTTCACCTGTCCAAATGTTGAAGGAATAGGGAATGCCATTCATCCTTCCTTTGGACTGTTGAGAAAGGCTTTTGCATTTGAAAAAAGTTCTGTTATTAAATATGCTTTTAAATTAAATGTCAAATCATTATATCCAACAAATATTGAACGACAGAATGTATTGGCAGCTGTAAATATTTTTCATGAAAGTAATCCAGTTGCCTTGCAATGTTTGGAAAAATATCATCCAAAAGATATCTATAATGTCAAGGATACAGTATCTTTTTTGATCCATATTAAAAGATGGTGGGATATAATGAATGTGTCTCATGAGCATAAAGCAAAGTTCACAAGAAATATTGATTCATTGCCTTTTTCATTAAATAATACTGAAAATGTGACATTTTTAAAATTTTTTGCTGCATGGGCAAAATCTTGGATGAATATGAAACAACCTTCTCGAAATGGTTGTTTGAGTAAGGAAACTTTTACTGCTCTCATCCACACAAGTGAAGTTATTATAAACATTGCTATGTCTTTGCTTTCAGATGGAGCAAAATATGTCTTGACTTCGAAGTTTCACACTGATGCTTTGGAGTTCAGATTTTCACAGTATCGACAAATGTCTGGCTGTAATTATCATGTATCCTTGCAACAAGTGTTGGAATCAGAAAGAAAATTACGAATAAAATCTGTTCTAACTTTGCATTCAGAAAGATATGGGGACATTCCTGTTAGACTGTTTATCAATGATGTGTGCCAACCTAATAGAAATGATATCAGTCTTGACCTGTTTGCAGATATTATTGATGATTTGACAGTTGATATTTCTCCTGATGAAAATGAGGTTCTTACATACATTGCTGGATATTGTGTTTTTAAACTTAAACTTATGTGTGACAATTGCAAACTGTTTTTTCAAGGCTCACGAAATATTGAGGTAGAAGTTGGTGCAGAAATGTTAATTTCTCCTCTTGAAATGATTGATCATTCTGTTTATTTGAATATGATTAATCGAGGGGGATTGAAAGCACCATCTGCAAATATGGTATTTACAATTTCTGTTTGTTATGTTATATTTCAAAAATTAATTTCTAAGGATTATGAAAAATTATTTCTTAACCATAGTAAACAACAAGTAATATTAATTAATTTAACAGAAACCTATTTAAAAGAAAGTTGTCTGTTTGATTTTAACAAAATTTGCTCTAATTGTAATTCATGTTTCTCTGTAAATATTTTAAAAGTTATTCAAATGTTTTCAAATGTATGTTTAAATAATTACTCAAAATTTGAAACAGATAAAAATGTTTTCAATAAAAATGTTATGAAAATTAACAAGTCTAACAATAAAAACATAAATTGTTCTGATAGGAAATTGAAAAAATTTAAAAAATAAAACATTAAAAATTTATAAAGCTGTAGAAATTTTTTTTATGTACATTGATAATTTTAATGACCTTTTATATTTATTAAGAAAGCTTTAAATGCATAATTTTTATTTATTGATTTATACAAAAATAGTGCTATGTTTTTCAAAATGTATTTACTTTTATACATTTACTGCATCTAATATATTATCTTAATTTGATAAAAATGAGTTTGTTGTTTTTAAATGATAATTTTCTTGCGGGTATTCTTAAAACTTAATGTTTTTCCATCATAAGTTGTTTTACATCACTATGCTAAACTTATTTGGATTGAAATTTGTCATTTGTGATACTTATGTTTTAAAAGTTAAAAACTATCATTTACATTAAAAAATATCCAATGTAGAACTGAAACATAAGGCCAACTCAAAAGCTATATTTTATTTGTAATAAGGTTTTCTAATCAAGAGTCAATGATTGAAAAGAAATGCTTCTTTTTATATTTTTTGAAAATTTGTATAAACTATGTGCCATTTTGTTTATACAATTAAATAAAATTTTATTAAACATTTTTTTGTTTTTAGTGTTTTTATGTGAAAAAATTGTTTTGTTCAAGTTTATTGTTTAAAGCAGTGTTTCTCAACCTTTTAGTATTCACGACCCAATTTTCAATCATAACTTTCATCGCGCCCCCCCTCCCCACCGCATACAATAAAATATATACAATAATAATGTATTTTGAGTATTTTGGCGCTAAACCTACACTACAACCTTAATTTTAAACTTTACAAATTACCAAGAATACCGAAATTTATTGACATTTTGCAACACCGATCCTCAGCATTGAAAAAAACAAGAATCCTATGCTTTTTTATTGCTCTTGCGTCCCGCCATGTCGGGCATTCTCACGGTTTTGCGAGAAGTTTCGATTTGTCTGGAATTTGTGAAGTCAGAAAAAAATTAAGCTAGAAGTGTGCTCAGATGTGAACAAATGTTTTCTCATAGGGAGAAGTAGAAAGCTCTATGACGCCAATTTCAATTCCAGACAATCTCATTCGAGTCGATCCTTCTATCGCTATTGAATCTATTCTGAATGTGTATATTATATATATTTCCGTGTAATTGCAATTCCCCGTATTAAATATTCACGGCAGCAGACTTATGTAGAATCATGGATAAATTTTTAAGCGGGCGTAAGCGAGCATTAGACGATAGACAAGCATCAATAAGTACACAGATGAGCGTGGTTCCGAAAATAAAATCGAGAAAATATTCTCAAGAATACTTAAATTTTGGGTTCACTAGTACTGAAGTAAATGAAGAAGAAAGGCCCCTGTGTATCATTTGCTCTAAAATGTTGGCTGCAGACAGCATGAAACCTAATAAACTTAAACGACATTTAGAAACGCTTCATAGTGAGTACGTAAACAAACCCAGAGAATTCTTCGAATTAAAATTAAAATCATATGAAAAGCAAAAATCATTGTTTAAAAAACTTTGTCTGTGAATGAAAAAGCTTTAATTGCCTCTTACAAAGTTTCATATAAAATAGCCAGATGTAAAAAGCCTCACGCCATTGGAGAAGAGCTTATTTTGCCAGCCGCGATTGATATTGTAGAAATTATGTTTGGAGATGATTTTTCAAAACAAATGCAGTCTATACCTCTTTCAAATGATACTGTTGCCCGTCGAATTGCTGATATAGCTGAAGATGTAGAGTGTTAGCTTTTGTCGAAGTTGAGTTACAAATTGTTTTCAATACAACTTGATGAGGCAACAGATAGTAATAAAGATGCTCATTTCATTGCCTATGTTAGATTTTGTGATGATTTGTCAGTAGTAGAAGAATTACTTTTCTGCAAACCAATAGAACTCAAAGCAACAGCACTCGCTTTATTTGCTATCTTAAATGATTTTATGAACGAGGCAAACATAGAATGGAAAAATTGCGTCGGAATATGCACGGATGGTGCTCGTTCTATGTCAGGAAGATATATTGGATACGAGTATTCAAGCATTTGTGAAACAAAAATCCCCACAGTGCGTCTGGACACATTGCATGATCCACAGAGAAGCTTTGGCTTCCAAAGAAATGAGTCCTGATTTGAATATTGTGTTAACTACGGTTGTAACCGTAGTAAATTATATAAAAATGAGACCCCTGAAATCAAGAATATTTTCCGCACTTTGTAAAGACATGGGTGCAGTACATTCAGCGTTACTATTTTATTGCGAAGCAAGATGGTTATCACGAGGGAAATTTTTGCAACGTGTTTATGAATTAAGAGAAGAAATCGCCGTTTTCCTAGAAGAGGAAAACAGACTGGAAGCTGAGAATTTCCGCGATAGTTTATTTGTGTTGAAATTGAGCTACATGGTCGACATATTCGAGAAATTAAATAACTTGAATCTTCAACTGCAAGGAGCAAATACACATATATTGGATACGAGTGATAAAGTTAATGCTTTTCGTAGGAAATTGGAATTGTGGAGCAGAAATTTAAAGCAAGAAAACTTAACAATGTTTGCAAATTCGAATGATTGTATTAAAACTTACAAGGCTGAAGAACAACATGTAAAAGTTGTTTTTGTAACCATTGAAAATCATTTAGCAATGCTAGCAAAGAATTTTAAAAAGTACTTTCTTGCTGACGACAAACTGATATCAAGTTACAAGTGGGTGAGGGATCCATTTCAAAATACTCCTGAAGGACTCTCAATCGAAGAGGAAGAAACCTTCATAGACTTCACGGCAAGCGGCGAAACCAAAAGACAATTTAGTAATAAATCACTCTTTGAATTTTGGGCAGGAGTGGATGATGAGTTTTCTGCACTAAAAACAAGGGTATTTCGCATTCTACTACCATTTTCAACATCTTACCTTTGTGAAACTGGATTTTCTGCGGTGGCTTCTTTGAAGACAATATATAGATCTCAGATAAATATAGAAAAAGAACTGAGAGTGTCTATTTCTAATATTAAACCCTCCTTCGAAAAACTTTGCTCTGAAAGACAGGCCCAAGGAAGTCACTAATAATTATTAAATTTGTTTTTAATTTAGTAAGTTGTTTTAATTTAATAAGTTAATTATTAAATATGTCGAAATGTATTTTGTTTTGTGTGTGTGTGTTCTTTCCTTTCTGTCACTTAATAAATTTTTTTAAATAACATTTTCTCTTGGATATGCTCGCGCCCCCCCATTAGTGTTCTCGCGCCCCCCTAGGGGGGCGCGCCCCACAGGTTGAGAATCACTGGTTTAAAGCAGTATGATAAAAGTACTTCAAAGCAAGTATTAAAAATATTACCTTTTATTTATGCAGAAGCCACTATAAAATTACATTTGTATTAATTAATATTTCAATGATTAGGTATCTAATTTATTTTAGTGGTATTTGCACATTGTAGTGTTTAATATGTATAAAGTAAAAAAAGTAAGTCTTGGATTGAAAAATATTTAATATATCAGAAAGATATTTACTTTTAAAAATTCATAAAGGCAGAAACTTTTGAGTCTTATGATATATGCCAATTTAAGAATTTCACATTTACAAGATATTTAAACATGAATTTTTAATGGTTAAGAAAAAATATATAGCTATTATTTTGGATTATGCATAATAAATATATTTCACATGTATTTTTGTGTTAATTTTAAAAAGTTCATTTCATAGCTCAGAAATTTGCACTGTTTAAGTAACATTCAACAATAGCTACATTAAAAGATATTATTTGTAAGTTAATGTGCAGATGTTTGAATAAATTTAAACTTAATGGCTTAGAATCAGCAAACTTCAAATAACAATACAAAAATTTATGTTCTTTTACGACACAGTAAGAAAAATAATTTTATATTTACCATATTGCATATAATTACTTTTTGCTTAAAATGTACACACGACAAGAAATGTTACATGCATACAAGAAAATAGTTTTAGCTAAATATCTGAATTATTATGTTTCTGTAATAATAAATACATTATTACGATAAAAAGAAATTCCTTTTTGGTTTTTTAAATCAAAACTGGATGCATAGTTTGATTCCACCATGTTTATGATTTTTAAACGGACAAAAAGTTGTTTTAGAAAATATTTTAATATTACAATTCAAAACATTGTGGAGGGAAAATTTTGATAATTTTTTATAAATTGTATATTTTACAATTCTTTACTCAAAGTAAGGTAATTATTTTAAAATATCGATTCACATCAATTTAGATGTCAAATGAAATTTCTTTTTTTAATTTCCCTTAGTTTATTTATTTATTAATAATTTTTATGATTCATGTTTTGTACCAAAGATAGTGGAATATATGTATTTGGTTCATCAAGTTACAGAATATGAACTGGAATGAAAGCAAAGAAAATATTTCACACAAAAATACATTTAAAGCAGTGAAATTATTTTGTATCACATTACCTTCTATATATTTCTGATACTAATACTAATGAAATATAAAGGAAACAATAGATTAAATTCTTAAAGTATTCACACAAATTATTTTTAAGAGTATATAAATTACAGATTTCAATTGAAATGATAAAAAAAACACTTATAGAATTATTATATTTTAGGTTCTGAACTTATATTATGAATAAAATAATTCCAAACACTTAAAAGAATACATGTTTTGTATGAAAGATAGTTGAATATATGTGTATTAAATTAACAACTAACTGAATATGAATTAGAAGGAAAGTAAAGAAACAATTTCACTCAAAAATGCACTTAAAGAAATAGTGAAATTATTTTGCAATATTACTTTATATTTCTGATACTAATTCAAGTGAAATATAAAGGACAGAATTGATTAAATTATAAAAATTGAAAATTGTTTTTTAAGTGTATATAAATTTTAAATAAAATGATAAACCGATAATATTTCAGATTTTATTCATTTCAAATACTTCAGATTTTAGACTTATATTTTGAATAAATGAATTTTAAAAAAATATAATAAATATTAAATTCAAAATTTTTATTGCAAATAGTTTAACCATCTAACTTTGAATGATAATTCTAAATTAACGGGCTATAAGCAAACTATTCTCGGTTTCACTTACAACGAAACCTTTTGGGAGAAAGGACGGTCTCCGTGACGTCACAAAAAGCTTACACGGCCTTGTGTGTCTAGTTGGTCGTGGATGATCCCAGGGTGATATTCTCCTGTTCTTCCAATTTTCTTCTTTCGTGCGAAAAGTTAAACGTTAACTACGCTCTTTCGGTGGGTAAATACTGACTGCGTCGCTCTTTACTCTTACTTTTGTCTGCTCTTGCGACAGGCGAACATAAATCTATAATTCTATATAAAAAGGATATTTTGTTGTTGTGTTTCCGTGGAATTGAAGCACGGGTAATAATATTATTCATTCATATATTAATGGGTCAATAGTGAATATAAAAATGGTAAAGTAAGCTCTTAAATTCCAGTTTGCAAACGTTCCACCATAAAATATGGCTTTTTTATAGCTCGTGAAAATGAAAATAAAAAGCTACTTTCAACAGGAAATTCTTTTAAAAGCAGACATATAAATGTTAATAAAACCTAGGTCGAGTAAAGTTGTTGCAGTACATTTATGGTGGCCTATTTAAATTGATTGAAGCCATTTAATACGGGATGGATGGTAAAAATTTGATTGTATCTTTATCATCAATGATTCGTGTAAGACTTTGATCTTCCTGTTATTATACATCGAAAATTTTCTTCGATTCCTCGTAACGATTTCCTTTAGCTTACAATTAAGAATGTTCAAATTATTTAAGTATAAGGATCTTTTTAGCTGTTAAAGGCGTAATATTAACGATTTCCAGCTACTATTCATGTTGTAGTGTTCATAAGTATTTCATTTTAATCATCAATTAAAGAACCTAGATATTTGAATTAACTCTCCTTAATAAGTTCTTTCATTCTATTTAAAGTTCTTCACATTTATGTAAATATCCTTCTATGTTATAATTCTTTTATATTTAAATTCTCTTAAAGGTAAGATTTGAGTGCAATTTAAATTCTATGGAATGCGTTATGTGTATGTAATAATTAATTTTCAAAAAAATATCATACATTGATTGAATATAACAGAAAGAATTAATCAAGAAAACTGAATATAATTGAAATGAAGAAATGAAGATCTTATAATGTCACCCTTCTTGTCAGAGGAGCGAGGAACAACAATATTTAAACAAAAGTCCAATAAGTGAAAGAGTGCGCCAATAAACTATTCTAAAAAATTGAGAATGATTTTTAGGATATGTGAAACAAAAGTCATAAGACAAGTTGGAACATATTTATACAGAATATAGTGTACAGAAAAAACAGTGATATTAATGATAAAATTTTCTAGTTTTAATAATAACATTTTTTTCATTCTACAACTTTTGAAGTATATTATCTCGTTATTCTTCTTATAACTTGAGGATATTACTTCTTCGCAACAAAAGTCACTACTTCCCCTTCAGATTTAGCATCCGATTTTTTGCACCATCGAAACATCTCCCAAAGGCTCGTTTCTTGGAAAATCTGCAAGGGAAATCAACAATTACTTACCACTGATCAACAATGATTTTGGTATTTATTTAGAAATTGTTTGAATACTTGGAAAAATGATCATGGATTAAAATCGTTAGAAAAGTTAAATGATGTTATTTTTTTTAAAATAAAATGACTTCAAAACATGGTGACATAAGTAATTTAACAAATTATTTTACCTTGCTAAATTAATTAATTGCATAAATGCATATTTATATGAATATCAATCCAAGTTTCTGTATATGAAGTATGAAAAAGAAATACATTTACATTTTCAAAGTAATAAAAAGTTAGTATCAATTTTAATGTGCATCTTTAGTGCGCAATTCACCTGGTAGAAAACCGGTAATAATTGTGGAAGATTTCTTTTTCCTTATTGTCCTTGAGACATAATGAAGAGAATACTTCGAGGGACAACGATAATGATATAAAATAGTCGTAATCTTAATAGAAAAGTGGATGACTTCGTACGTGATCACATAACTATTATGCTTGAAGCTGGGTGAACAAATGAAGCAGTAAGCCATCACTTCCATGGTTACAGTTACATATAAGTGCTGATGGAAATCATTGCTGCAAAGAATTTAAGGGCAAAACAAAAATTTGAAAGGGCGAATTGCACAAATGTAAGACAAAATTAGATGATTGTGCGACAGGGTATTGCCTCTACGTCATCATTGTCTTTTATCCTTTTAAAGGCCCACTTTTTTCTAATAATATTATGTTAAAGTATATTTGGGATTGAGGAGGTTGATTTATAAAATGAAATTAAGTTTATTATTTAATTTTTTTATTGATTTTTATTGGGTGGGGAAAATATTTTCCATCACCTACTAGGAGATAAGCAAAGGTAGAGCATCTTTCGTTTTGCTTTTCTTTTTATTTCGTATTACATTATATTTACGAAATATTATTTGAAAATATTAAAATCTACAAAAGAAATTATGAGTTAGATATATTTTTTGTTCAAAATTTTAAGAATTTAAAACTATTACTTCATGAAATTTCAAAAAATAAGGATCAACACATAGTAGACATTGGCAGCTTTACAAACGTATCTTGTTCTCTTCTCATGTGCTTTAGTAGAGTACACTCGGCAACGTTTATAAATGTTTTGTAAAGTTGGCATACGATTACCAACTTTAGTCAATCATACGTCATCTCGAATAATTTTATTTCTGCTGAGGAAACCTACAGGTCGTTTTTTGAGTTTAGACTTTGAAATCTAGAATCCAAGTTTATTACCCATCCAGCTACAACGTCTTCCTTGCATTTAAATTGAAACACTTCTTTATCCAGCGCTACATTTCCCCTTTTTATTGCAGGATGAGCTATTCGGTTTGCTCTGACAGTACCGACAGCATAGATTTTGCATTAATGCAGCATTTTTATTACTTTTACCGATGTAAAAAACTATCAAATGCAACTACACTTCCGGTGAATTTCAAATAATCTGTTAGATTGAAAGCAATTAGTTCTCCTAATTTATCAGTTTTATTTGCATCCTTAGTTTTACTAATATAAATGTCAAACTTCTATATTTATCCAGTTTTTGAATCAGCTAAACACCAAACTTTGTATTCCCTCTTCACATATTTCAAAGGCATGTATTGTTTTAGAGTAGACTGGCCTTTGGAAGTATCATGCTTTCATCAACAGCCAATCATTAGATGGTTAGAAATCTTCTGCAATTTTTTTATCGATATGTTCCTTCAGAGGTCTAATATTACAAAGCTTGTCATTATCAGGGCCATCTCTTGGAAAGGCGGTCTCATTCTCATTTATATGCATTTCTTATTTTTATTTTTAATATTTCTTATCTTTTTGAAACGCTTGCACATTATAATTTGTAAAATGCTTTATAGTTCAAATGAAGAATAAGAACTTCAGTAATTATTGACATTAAGCAACATAATTATTCCCATCATCTGCATGCTTGAAGTTCTTCTATGCGAATGTCCTCTCAGTTTTTTGTAGGTTCACTTACAATGTGACAGAGCAAGTTTTCGTTTTGATTTGTGATGCTTTTTGATTTTTTCTGGATGATACGTTCATAAATTTTTTCACTGAATATTTGAGAAAGAAAGTCCTTTTCTGTACTGGTTCATGTCGTATTAGGATTAATAATATCCAAGCAAATAACATGGGAATTAAAATGATTGTATCTTTAAACCATTCCTGATCTTCTTCATCATTTATATTATATTCTTCAGTATCACTAAAATAATTAACCTCCTCTATAATTCTAAGCATTGAATAAACTTTGTTTCATATCCATCTGCCTGATTGCTCTATTTGTATTTCTACTAGTAACATTCTGAGGATCAGAATGTTACTATTTTCTTTAATTGAAACTTCTTGATCTGTTTCATCATCTCTATATATGTCTGAATCATCAGGGTCACTTGGGAGGGCAAAAAATAATTCAAGATCTTCGTCTGGTGTTTATACTTCTTTCGTTTTTTTTATATATATTCGACTACAAAATATAGAGTTTCCTTTAAGGTAACCTACAAAAAAATTGCCAAATATAATTTAAAATTTTATGGCTATAAACTTAACCTTCAATGTTTATAAATAATGGAATTTATAAATTCTGTGTTTATAACTACAAATAAACTCGATGAGAAATATTAAAATGAGAAAATTCATAATGTGCATTAAAATAGAGATGCAAGGGTTTTCGAAACAAGAGCCTTTCTCATAATATCTCTTCTTTGTTCAGAGAATCGCTCGAAAATGAGGAGCATATATTTTGAAAACTAACAGACAAACACTTATGTAAAGAAAGTCCTTCATCGTTTTTATTTTCTGTATTTCCTAGAGTTATCAGCAGATGGCAGCACTACTCATTGATAGGAAAACGGATTTCCGTGGACATGTAACAATTAAAGAAGTTAAGTATTTTGCTAAGTATTTTTCAGCGGCCTTTTAAAGGGTAATCCAACGTGCTACAGCTCATTTGTACCACCTGTAGATCCTTCCATCATCTCAAGGCACTTGGCTGAGGGGGGATAACACTTACATTGTCCTTTGAGATATCTTTAACATCACAACATCGGCGAAATCATCTACAGTGATACCATAGTTGATTGTAAGGCTTGCAAGTAGACTGACAGTGCATACTATTTATCAATTAATTCTGCTTCTTTCCTATATTAAATAGCTATCGCATTCAGCGATTACCACAGATGTGTATGATATATTAAGTTATCTTCTACGAGAACAGATTAAAGCAAGCATTTCTAAGTATAACATCAACAGCATTAATGATGTACACAGAAATACTTATGTCACATTATTTTCTTAACTTTTACAGCATGTTACTGATTCCATCCAGCAGTTGGTGGCATTACAACTGATAGCTCATCATCATAGAACCAGTTATCTACAAAATAATGCCAAGCCTAATACAGTTCATATACCAGTGGACTAACCCGTATGGTTTTCGTAGACCAGAAAGATCATATATGTTTCATCAATCGCAAATGTATATATATACATATGTATGTACGGCCATTAGTCAATTGATACTCTTCCATTTTAAATAAATAATCTTAATAAGACACTAATTTGCTTTACAACTCTATTAAGTAACTATATAGGTTTAAACATCAAACATGTTAATCTGCCGTCATGATGATAAAACAGTAATATTCGAAAAGAGTCTTCAAAAGGGGATTTGAAAGGAAAATGGTATACTTTCATAGTTCACAATTCAGAGGATGGTGTGCGTGAAAAGGAGTTTGGGTATTCAGTCAGAAATTTCTCAATAGGTAAGTGTTGGCCGGATTATCTAATAAGCCTATTGTTTGTCTTGTACAGGCTTATTGTTGACAGCCAGTTATTTTTAATTGCAGTTTATTGCACTTGTTAAAAGTTAATTAATCGTTTAATTAAAAATTGTTTTTTTATACATATGCAATTTTTCTAACATAATATTATTCTTTCTCGTAAGCAAAATACACAAACTTTTAAGTAGTCATGAATATAAAGTGAATTGAATACAATCAATGATAGAAAAATTAATTCAGTAAAATGAAAAATCATAATAGACAATGGGAAACATAGAAATGCTTGATTTATATGATTTATGTGGTAAGAAAACTATATCCTTGGAGTATATTATTAAAAACGAAATCGAAAATATTTTGGTTATGATTAAAATGAGTCAAAGTCACTATTTCCAAATGAGTAGCATGACATATGTACAAACAAACTGATGTGGCAAATATTAAAATAAGTTTAGGAAGCAACCTGAACTATCTTATAAATAACCCATTTTTTTTGTTTTGATGCTGTGAAAGAATGATACACCACCAAAGTTAATAGAAATCACATATGCAGGTTGAATACTTACAAAAAATAGGGTGACGTAATAGGCTGTGATGGTGATACTGATGCTGAAGAGGACGCGTAATTCTTTGGTGCCTATGTGGAGAGCGAAGAACCCGAAAAGCCAGGACATCACTAGAAAACAAAAGAAATGAGACTAAGATAATTACTCATAAAAATGGATTTCTATATTTTTCTTTTAGGATCACTCAAAATGCAAAAGTATAGTTCCCTTATATGCTATAAAAACAAATATATATTGAAAAAAATTGTTCTACAAAAGAAACTTCCTTCACTTTTTTATATGATAACCCTTTACATTCAGACAACTGTCACATCATCACAGAAAATTACACGTTATCAAAAATTGCTTGGTGAAGGCTTACAATATCAAAAATTTTTATTCAGAATAAATTCAGCAATTTTGTGAAGCAGCAGGTGACGGTAAATCAAATTTGCAAAAATTTCGATTTCACCAAAAATGTTTTTAGCCATTTCTTTTCTCTTTAGTCTCACAATAATAATTTCCCTAGATCTTACTACAGCACCAATCTGAGACTGTTGCAAATAATGCACAATTAGGGTACGCTTCGGCTTCACTTACTAACACTATATTTATCCTTGTAAAACTTAATTTGCAGAGATAGTTGCAGATATGACTTCTGATTCCTACTTTTACATCAATCAATGCAGATACTAGAGAGTTTTCTGGATTTCCACCATCAAAACATTTGAAAATGACCCATTACCTGTGAAAGGTCTTCCAAAAAGATAATGGTATTAGAGTGTGGTAGATTTCAAAACATATCATATTGCAGCCTTCATTTGTCAGGGTATTCATTAGGTCCTGCAAAAGTTCCAAAAACATAATGGTATCATTATAGAATAGTGATAGATAAGCTTTTAATGGAGTGGAACTTCCCGGGATTGATCCAAACCTTTTTTGAACAACGGGAGATTGACTTGTTGAAACTCCTTATAATCACCTTCATATGTTAAGTTTCCAATTACATGGTGTTAAATTACTAAGAACATTAAAAAAATGTACAGTTAAAAATGGCTTAATACAAATCACAATTAATCAGAAACGGAGAACTTACCGAAGAAGAAAAAAATGGTAAAAGCTATTCTGAACTTGATGACCGATTCATGGTAGGTGGAGTCATCCAGAAGATAATCCTTCCGGAAGCGACACGTGGCCGCGTACACGGCGCATAGGTTGATGCACAGTGCAATCAGGATTAGTAGAACGGTGGGAATGACGGCTGCTCTGGTGGTGTCGGCCAGAGCTCCATAACAACTGCAATGAAATATGTCATCATAAGTCAGCTGATTTTATATATAGAAAGCTGAACATAATATAAATATATACTTAGTCTTACACTTTCATCATTATTAAAATTTTAATCTTTAAAAAGACATTAACTAATAACTTTAATTTTCATAGTATTTCAGCACATTTTGCTCTTCCGTCTGTAGCGCAGTGGGTTCGATACTTAATCTAGCTGGATATCATTGTTCTGAGAGAACCACTTGAAGAATGCAAGACAGGATATTTTCCGCAGATTACTCAATATTCTGAAAATTGTTATTATTCTAGCTCTTGGTGAAATCCAAATGAAATAGAAAATGACATCAACAAAACTTTTAAATCTGCTCTTTTCATTGCCTATTAATGCAAATCAGTGAGCATTTCATATTTTAGCCTGAAAAGCATCGAAATCCAATGAATCCTTAATAATCTTCCTGTATTTTAAATTAAAGCACTTCATATTTTTAAATTAATTTCCAGATTTTAATGCGCAATTCGTGGCATTTTTTTCAATCTTTTACTTTATAAAAGTATGCAATTACTGCCTATAATGTAAACAGCATACATAATATTTCCATTTGATTTGAAAAATCAAGAAAGATATAGTAGAAAAGAAAAAAAATCAGTGTTACATTACAAGACTAAGTAATAGGATTGGCAATTGAAGGAACAATGTTAGAAAAAAAAATCGATTTGATACTTTTGAAACTGTTTCTTTCACTTTATTCTGATTGGTTGGTGAAAAATTGAGAAGTTTAATAGTTTTCTGTTTGAATTAATGAGTGGTTTTGATATTTCCGATTCAAGTTTTGTTAGGACTAAGGAGATGAGGTTTGGGTTTACAAAAAAAAATTTTTTTTTAATGAAAAAGAGGACGAGACTTCATTTCTAGATTACTTTTCCTTTAACTAATGTGGTTTGAACGTTGAAAAAATATTTCATTTTATATTGTTTATCCTCAAGACTAAATGACTTTAATGGATTAAAATACTTTAGTTTTCAAATATTATCTTGAGCAGTTGGTATACAAAACTACAGTTTCCAAACACATCATTAAAATTTATTCATAAAGTTTGTTAATGGAACCAAAACCACCTTTTTAATTTTTTTGAAAGACGCTTAAAATAATTGTTATGAAAAATTAAGTACCAAAACAAATAATATTGTAGGTTAATTTAAGTTAGGATAATAAGTTTCCTGAGAAACTGTTTCTACTGATCGATGCCACTGAACACAGCTATTCAAAATATAATTTTGAACCACAGTTAAATTACATGGTTAAAAATAAGCTGATATTTTCTTCTTCTACTCAGTCGCAGAGGAACATTGCACTTTACAAAACCCTTAACGATCTTAGGCATTCTTAGATCGATGATTTTTGCCTCAGAATTTGAGCCCACAACCATCTCAATATGAAATCCTCACCAAGCTAGCAGGACCTTATATTAATTTAAAATAATTAAATTTAACACATTATAGTATAATTGTCACACTATTTTAAACTGAGTGGTTTAATATAAGAAAAAAAGAATTATTTTTCCTTTAAATGACTTTCCATTCAATTTCAGCATGTATATTTTTCAGAAATTTTTAATGGAACTTGCAGCTCTGAAGACACTAATAAACGTTGATTCAGATCAGTTGCATCTATTTGAAATGTCAGTAGTAAAGAAATGGCATTTCTCTTCGAAACATAACCATGAGTAATAACAAATTTATATAAAACTGAATTTTCTCTTTCAACATTACATACTCCAACTAAAAAATCCCTCTTAATTTATGTTTCAATCAAAATTAGTTCAAGTACAAATTTTCTTTGAATACATTCAAGATTCTTTACGTTTTGTCATTTTATTCATACAGATCCTTTTCATTAAAATGAAAGTACTCAAGCTAAATATGGTTTTAGGAATCAGTTTTAATTAGTATATTGCTATAATTTTATTCTATCTGCTACTCAATAAAACTTATTATTTTATTTTACAGATTGTCCTAAAAAATTTTTTTTCGAACGTAGTTCTTGGACTATTAGATAAATATTTTTATACGAAGCTGTTCACAATTTAAAGCCAGTGAACAAATTATTCAATGGTTAACTTGACGATGAATATTGATGTACTTAGCAAAGATGTTAGTGAACCCACAGTAATATACTGAGAAATGGAATACGAGGCATAATCAAAGTTGTATACAATTATCTCAATATTTATTTCTTGTTTTATCACCATTTCTCTTTCTACAGATTCCTTTATAATTTCTACGTGAGTAGCATACTGTCAACCAATTGAGAAGCTGATTCAGAAGTTCGAAATTGATTTAATCTACTGTTTAATTACATAAACAATGGATGAATTGAAAAATGGTTGGTTAGTGATTATTAATTAAACACCAAACATTTCATGTACAGTGATCTTGTCGAAACAATAAGTGGCTTAGCAGATGTTTCTTTGGTGAGCCCAATTGGTGTATGTGATTTATGATTTGATCATTTCTATCACAATGACAGCGCAATCTTAATGCTCTTCTGTAACAGCAATTTCTAAATTTTTAAATCAAAAAATTATATTTTTTATAATTTTTGATGTGTGTGTTTAGAATAATATTAAACAAAAACGGCTTTTGATCATTGAGCAAATTCGAAAACATCTAAAGAAATTCATTGCTTTGAATATAATTCATGTATTCTATATACGGAAGATGTATTCAATCGCTGACAATGAGTCAAATATGTGTTCTAGCATTTATTATATTGATATAAATTACTGCGACATTTTCAGCAACTTCTTTCTGAGGTTCTTAATCGCTTAATACAGCCAAGCGCCTTTTAGTTTTGAACCACAATAAAGTGATGAGGTCTGACATCGTGTTCTCCTTTCCAGGTGTTATTATCGAAAGAACTATGGATCTTATTAATGTTAAATGTGCACAGGCCCACAATACGATGTTAGGTTCAATACTTCTGTCCTTAAGAATGAGGTTTTTTCCCCATCATAATTTTGCATAATTTTTTTTTTTAAATTCATAAGGATATATTTATCTTTATGTATATCTTTTTTTCATAAATATATATATATATATATATATATATATATATATATATATATATACT
>JAPDSC010106528.1:38700-63728 GCA_026290005.1 Latrodectus geometricus
ATATATATATATATATATATATAAGATTTGATGTTGAGTGTAACGAAAAGGTAAATAATAAATAAAAAAATTATTTAATATAGTTACATTTTGGAGATAAAAGAATTAATTTCAGAAGCAGCTCGAAGTTGTGACTGAAAAAATCACAGTAAAATTTTCAATAATAAATTAACGAGTACCAGATCCTTGGTGTACAAGTGTTATCTATCGTAGCAATGATGATCGATTACTTAAATAAACTTGCGGCTAGTGATGCTATTATGAGATTTTTAAATGAATTAAGCAATTATAACGTTCTTCAAAATACTTTTACTTATTTATATTTATTATCATTCACTTTTAACAGTCTTATATCACAAGAGAAAATGAAGTTTTTAATCCATTTATAGTCTCTTACATAATCATTTGAGATCCTAACCTTGTGTGCAGGCATCCATCATAATCAGATTTCTATATTCTAAAATTGTGTCATCCAGTTTTAGAAATCATGAGTGACATTTATGAAGAATTAAACTAGACTTGATACTTTAAGTCAGACCTAAAGTTTAAGTAGTCGATAACAAAATGAAATATTTTGGTTTTAATAAATAATTTTACTACTTAATGTGATGGATTTCCAGCTGACTATTTTTTCCGACTGAGAAGCAGAGCAACTCAACTGACCATCAAGAATTCGATTTAAGATTTTCGAGAATTCTTTGTCTGCATTTTATGTGTAATATAAATACGTGATATGTAGTTTTAAAGTTCACGCTACTAAGTTATATAAATTTTAATTACAACTTGGAATTATATTAACTTTGAAGCACGTAGAAGACAATCAAATAACCGAAAGTTGTTGTTCAGGTTTTCTCTTTTGATCCTATTATTCTATCTTTGAAAATTTTATTTTCGATGTTGGATCAAATCATGTTTCAAAGAAGCAAACGGAAAAACTTTTAAGTACAGATATGTATGTCGGAAGAAAAAATTAAACTATATATCTATTATTCAACAGAGCCTTGATTATTCCTGAAAAGTGAGTCCTTTCCATTCCTCATTAATATTAGTTTAGAAACTCTCAATATATTTCCATTCAAGTACATAGCATTACAAGGTCGAGATACAGACATGAAGTCTAATAATTATAACTGCTTCTTAATATCAAATTTAAACCTATACGTAACATTGTTCATTTTTTGTTATTTTTAACATAATATGATAAAAAAAATATTAATAGAATAAAGAAAATGATAATAACCTTAAAGCGAAGTTCAAGATTCAACTACATGGCCCATGTATGCATGTTATTTTAGACAAAGGTTTAAAAATCTCATGGTTCATTGGTTGAGTTTAATGTTTAAATCCAGCATCTTGATTAGTCCTCATGCAAGAGATTCCCCTTCTTATATCTAAGCTGTATTCAGAGCTATTAAGATTTATAGTATTAATTTTCTGTTGCAGCCTTTTACTGCCGTATTAGCACTTTAATAATAGTTGTACAGGAGCAACATACCAAGTTTGCAACTTACTAGGGTGCTTGACTTGAAATCCTGTAATTATCTCCTCCATCAAGTCAGGCAAATAATATCAAGTGTTTTACACTACAACCAAGAAAGATGATTCGAAATAGCATATGTTTATACTTTTAGAGACTGTAGCCGCCTAGAAAAAAAAGGAGTTGGTCACATGACCAAAAAATTGTAAGTTCAATGTATATATATGATTAAGCCGAGAATCCTTGTGTTAAGAGAGCTGGAAAAATTTTTGCTTGACAGACAAAATAAAAATTTCATTTAAGCATATTCTTTTAATATTTTTTGGCATGAAAGCATTTACTTCATCATTAGCTGCTATTTTTTTATCGATTAGTAATTTTTAAAAAAAATAAAATAATATTCTTTAAAGGAATAAATTCAAAATATTATCAAACATTTCAACTTAGTAATTGCACAAGCTATTTTCATTTCTCAAATGAAATAGAGGTTTAATAAAATACATCCTATATCTGCACAGTCTGCATAATGCTAAGATTCCAGAATCGAAATATGGCGTAATAATAATTAATTACAATATCTACGAATCTGAGATACTTCAGGATAATCAGGCAGACAGTTGTGGTTAATTTCTCAGCTCCCCACTTTTTTCTGTGGTGACACTTCAAAATCACTATTAATTTTCAAAATCGTGATTCCTTAATATTTTCACGATATATTCTTTATTTGTTTTAATGTATTATTATAAGCAGCAATTTTATTAAGCTATTTTAAAGGATGAAGATAGGTTTTACGGTTTAGTTTATCCCTCTATTGTCAAATTTAGATCTCAAAGATTTATTCAACTAATTCAGTGAATTAATTAGTCCTTCCACTGACATTTCTTGTAAAAAAAAAAAAAAAAAAAAAAAAAGCTAATTCAATTGGTTATATTTTAAAATGGATTATGAACTACTATAAACATCAACGCTATAGGTAGAAATTGAACCCAAGTGCCATTCAATTGTAAGTTCAATCCACAACAGTGGGAGGACTTTGAAAAACACAGATTAACGTGGACACGTCCCCAACTCACGGAGCTCTAGCAACTCAGTGAAGGAGAATGTGGTAACCCTCAAACTCACTGTCCGAGGCTTCACTTTGCTGATCTTAACGGGAAGCAGCGTGAAGCTACTGAGCCGCTGGAGTTCTTTGGTACAAAACACAACAAACACTCACATTCGCAATAGGGTAAAACTATATTTTAAGGTACCCCCTTGGCAATTTTTGATTGGCGTCATTCCTGTTTGCGCTGAACACAGTGCAAACATGTATGGTTGCCAAAACACAATGACATTGCAATGAAGACAATGTAAGCAAACTCAATAAACTAAATAAAATAACGCGAGAATCAAGGGGGTACCCTAAAGTATAGGCTAACCCGAAATAGAAATTGAATCTACGGATTGAAAAAAGAAATGCATTAAATTTAGTTACCCCATGTACAGACTACCGCCTTAAGAGTGAAATGGGGCACTTCGGCCATGTCCGTCTTCTTGGCGAATCGCAGTCTGTGGACAACGGCATGCACTAGGAGCCAAGAGAAGGTGACTAAGACACTATAATGGAGGAGGAGGGACAGCAAAAAGCAGCCATACTTCCAACGGAACTTTGTTTCGCTAATGAAGAGTATAAGGACGCAACAAAAGAAGCTCACAGAAATCCAGAACAGGATGCTGTGATCCACTGTGCACCGCCACGTCCTGCAACAAATATTTAAAAAATTAACCAAAGTTTGTATACGAAGTGTTTGATATGTATGTATATTCCCTTCTCATTATGGATTGTCTGATTACTAAAATACGTTGAAAAATTATTTCTGTGTATAGAATTAGGACTTTAGTAATATAAATTACTTATGTGTTACTTACAATTCCTATCGAGACATCATAGAAGCTCCAAGGTTCGATCTCAGTCACTGTTGAACAACAGGAAAGGTAATTTGTGCTTCTATTGTTGGCATGTAAGTCTTCCGCTATGAGTGATTGAGAGTTTTTCAGGTTTCCTATCTTGCCACACGTGGATATTGCCCACTGTCTACGAAAAGTCGCGAAAGGACAGGGTTAGGTCCAGGAAGAATATTAAAATGACCGTAAACTGCCCAATATGCATTTAAAATATTATGTATATATATTTTTTATCATAAACATATATCATTAAAATTGGATTTCTTTGTGCTCAGTATAAATTGCTTAATTACTCTCGCACCTATAGAATTTTCTCACATTTTTATTAACCAAATAATTGACTCACTCAACTGTCAATGACTTCAATAAAACTCATATATCATGCTAGATGTATTTAAATAACAAAATGTACTCACTTTGATAGTATGTACAGCAGGATGGTCATAGCTAAAGCAATGATAGAAATACTGCAGCCCACATAAACAGCTGTTCCCAGTTTATAAGTCACTGACTCAATTTCTGGACTCACGGACTATGAAAAAGAAAAAATACAAATCATTTATAATATTTCAAGTAAAGAGAAAAAATTAAACTATTTAGTTATTGCAATTCGTTTTGTGTTGCTTATTTTTGTGGATCAAAATCGTTGAAAATTAGCCCCACTATTTTGAGCCAAGGTCAACACCTAGGCTGCCATCCTCTATTTCAAACACCAGTTGCACACTAATGGAAGGATATCAGACACAAGGAAATATTAATAACCCCGTTGATCCTCTCAGCATGATGTCTTCTCGTTAGTGTCAGATATAGATTTTTTTCTTTCGAGTGCCAGCCAAGCTGGCAATATGGGGTGCACTGCTCCACTTTTTCAACTAAACCATATTTTGGTGTGGAGTCCGACTTCTTCAGTACATACGTGCCATAGGTACCGGTTTATAGGGTAAGAAACCATTCCTACATGAAACCTACAAAGACAGGAGAGAGAGAAACTACACCCATGCTCGAACCGGAACTCAAGACCTCCCAATCCGTAGTTAGGCATAGTGACCACTAGACAGCTTGGGCAGCTTCTTTATTATTATTATTATTTTCATGAATTAATATCGAAACTGGTAAAAGTGAACTTTAAGGTGGAGGAGGTGGCATTTGGTGACTTTTTTCTCTGAAGCTGTATTAGAATTAGCAAGATAGAAATGGGCTCTTTCTGAGAGACGAAAACCATGTAAAAAATAGGGAAACGAAATGGAGTAGTTTTTAAATCACTAACCTTAACAATATATATAAAAACACAACATACATATTAAGATTTAATTAAATTATATTAAAAATATAATAAATAAACAAAAATTTAAGAGAATATGCTAAAAAGTGGAATTTTACAAATTTTATAATAAAATAACGAATGAACAAGATTTTTCATATAGATTTACTTAATTATCATAAAATTCTAGTTAATAACACAAATTTAAGAAATGAATCATAACATAAAATAAGGAACTTAAAATATTCTAAATGAACTATTTTAATTAGAATTCTATTTAATGATATGTATTTAGAAATGAATACTTTTTAAATAAAATTTATAAATTGCTAAAATATAAAATTATATATATTTCATAATTAATTTTATGATTTCATAAAATATCATTTTTCAATAATAAAATGATGATTTAAATTTTAAAATTTGAGATTTTTAGGTAATAAAATTAAGAATAAAAATTAAGAATTCTCTATAAAAAATAAAACGTATTCGCTTAATATATTTAAAAAATTAATATTTTAAGAAAACATAACAGATTAGACTTCTATCGAAATAGTATTTAGCAATTTTCATAACAATGGATATAGTTAAACATTTGATTTAAATTCTTACCTTTAAATCTATTTTTCGATTTTATCTCGAGTAAAATGTCTAATAAATTAGAGTGATAATGAGTGTAACAAAAAAAATTTTCTACTTCAAACACAAATTAAAAGTTTTATTTTTAATAAAAAAATTATTTACAATACACTATAATTAAATTTAGCCACCAGCATCAATTTATCATAAGCGATTATTATTTCTTGGTAAATTCTTTTGGCAACGAAAAGAAGGAAATCAAATTTTGCTATATTTAATCATTTTCTGCCTTTGCGATCTATGACAATTTACTGTTTACCCCCTACATAGCATTCTCATTAAATTTTTATGTTCATTGTTTTATTAAAATTTTTTAATACAATAAATTTAGTTTAAATTTAGTAAATGTATTTTATTCAATTAAATATGAGAGTTTTAATCCATTGTTCGAAAATTTATAGTTATTTTCGTTTTCGTAGATCCATTCAATATACATATTTTCTTTCCTGGGTTCATAGTTTCCTTCGAAAATATATTCCTTGCTTTCGGGAAAAGATTGCGATTCGGAAAGATAACGTTATTTACTCTTTACTTTGCTTTGTTCAAAATGCTATATTATTCTGTGAAGTAATATTCAAGAATAGATCAGAAAAAAATAGATTGAGTGCGGTGTATTGAAGGTATGAGAAACTCACTTCAGTGTAGAAGATATTAAATATGGAACCCAAGTTCCTGACATTCATATTTTCCAATGAAATTCTTAGCAGCAGCGTTTTGAGGGAAGCGTAGGCTTAACGTTACAATAGGCAAAAAATATTTTTTCAAACCTAAAAAAATTGCAAATATTGTTTAATATTTTTCAAATTATACTGTTAGAATGTTGAAAAATGGAAAACTCCATGCCGTAAATAATTTTTTACCCTTGGGTTATGCGTAGATGACAATTTTAAGAGGAGAAAAAAATCATACCTGCGCTATTGATGTGAGAAAAATTTCTGAGTGGAATATCACACAGCTTAAATTAATAACATTGTGACATAAAGAATTTTAATGAGGGCTCAAATCAGCGTTACGTTTTAATTAAATTTTATAATCACTAATTAGAAATGAAGTGTAGCTTTTATTTTGAGTTAGGCAGAGATCGACATATTGATATAAGTTTACGCCATTTCATGTAGTCATTCTTCATATAACCACAGGCAAATATTCGATTAACACACAGAAAGAAGAGAAATTTAAGCAGATTAACACTTTTTAGTTAGGAATCTTAATAATTTTAGTTTTAATTTTGTATTTCAATTATGATTTATGCTTTGAAGTTTGTGCGTTCCTTTTCCCACTTTCGTGCATTCATTCAAATTTAATTTTCTTATTTTTTCGTTTTTCAATAATTCTCTAATATATTATAATTTTGCTTGGATCTTTATTATAAATATGCATTGTTTAAATGATTGAAGCCTTTTCATTGCTGAAACTAAATACGTGATTTGTGCAATTGCGTAACTTTGGAACATTATCAATTTCTAACGATAATGCGGCAAAAGGACTACATGACATCTGTGCTAAGACAATTGTTTTCAGTGAATTTAATAGCAATAACTAGGATTCGAATTTACAACATATCACTAAGAATACTTAAGCAACTTACCAATATGACGGCGAATATGGACAAGTGGTGGCATCTACAATGGTAGTAGCCTTCCTGGAGTCCAGCGTACTCGCACCCTTCCGTGTTCCAGGCCCCTTCTCCTTCTTCCAAGCGAGGGTCGAAGTACACACATACGGGATGTTCAATTTCTGTTGCGAACTACAATGCAAATAACAAAAATCATTCCTTAAATTTAATGCAGCATACAAAACTACAACAAGTATATATATGTATATACCAATAATTACAGAAATACATAAAGCAAAGTATTAATAACAAAATATTTCATTTTCTGGATAGAATAACTTTTTTTTGTTGTCTTATTGAGTTATCAATTGTAGATTTGTTTCGCTATTTTGCTTTTGATAAAAATGTATGCTATATAAGTATAGTTTTATATTTTCACAATTTGAAAACTTTAAAGCAATATGTCTTTTTGCAATAATATGGTGCTTCAGCTCACTGAGATACCCTCGTTGGTAGATCTATCAATAATAATTTGAAGGCAAATAGGGAAAATATCTCAAATCTATGGGTGATCTGAAATAAAATCATCGGGTTTTTTGGAGGGAAATGATTAAGAATAAACGATCACAGGAAAAAGAGTAGAATATTAATGACTAAAATGTCGATATTGTGTTTGCAACGGTCGATTTCTTTGCCTGTGTGTGCCTGACGTGATATTAACTATTATTTTCTTATTTTCCGCCCAAAAAGTACACAAGTAGATATCAATTAACTATAAAAATTTCTTAAATATAATTCTTTTAAATCTATTTTCCTTGAGAAGAAGAAGTATCTTTTCCTTATTAATTACTTTGCTAATGCTGATATTCTTAAATTTCCTTTATATCTAGGGCAATAATAATCTTGTGATAGAAATGGAGTTGTTATTTGAAGCACGTTTTTTAAAAAATTGATTAGCATTAGCAATTTCAATGCAACAATTTTGTCAAAGCATCGTTCAACTGATGAGAGAGAAAGAACTTTTCTAATTTGTCCAAACATAGTTCGCATTTTCCTATAGTAATCAACTGATTTTAACGACTCATTATTTATTTCACATAACTTCTAATAAAATTTTCTAGTAGCCCACCAGAAATTAGATTACAAGACTAATTCAAGGTCAAATTTTGGTTTTGGTTACGACAGGAAAATTCATGGGTTTAGTTCTCCTTTAGTGTATTGCTCATTATATTTCTTTCTAATTTGAATTTATTGCTAAAACATAAGAAAATAGGTAGCAATGAGTGAGTCTTAATAGAATATAATTCTAATATTGAATCAGATCAGTGAATTGGAAATTTTTTCATAGTATAAAAGTTTAAGGAAAATACCCTAATTTCACGAAATTAAATGTTATAAATTAATAAATGCAATACTTATAATAGTTATGACTTTTTATATGATCTCCCAAAATCATCATTAATTTTAAATTGATTATAAGGTATTTGCTTGTTTTTTATCACAATATGGAAAGAAAAAAAATCAAAGTTATATAAAAAGTGTTGTTCAGAGTATAATAACAAATATCGAAATGTTTTACCTCATTCTTGAAATATAGGTCTGCTGGGTTCGTTAAATTCCACACGGGTCCTCCAGAGAGAGATACGGATATCACTGGTGTCGGAAGCACTTTGTAGTTCCTCTTTACAAGAACACCTTTTGGGTTAGGGAAGAGAGTCCATTCCCTAAAGAAAATCACTTTAATTTGGCAAGGGAATGGAAGTTCTGCTTCTCTTTGCACCACCAAATCTGCAGGAAGTAAGAAGTAAGCCAAACTGTCTCCATCAGGTCCCTTGGTACCATTGGTAAGAAATTCCACAGAGGAATTCTCCAAAGTTCCCTCTTTTTCTGATCGTAAGACAGCAATACCCACAATGTGATTTGCATCGACATTTTCAGACATTTTTGTGGTCTTTATGTCAACCAAAAGATTCTTCCTAGAAATGAGGATTTCTGCCTGTCTATCGGTGGCCAATTTCAACATATTGTTGATAACTTGTAAGAGTCTAAAAAAGAGATAGTCTTAAAATTAGAGTTTACTTCAAATACTTTTACTTTTAATACACGTTTACATCAAAAGTTAAATTTGGCATTTCTTGCAGAGCTTTTGCCACAGAAATATTTTCAAAATTAGCTATGGTTGGACTAAAATGCTTTTAAAAACATCGCTATTGTATCTGGAAGTGGAGACCTTAAGTTTGAGCAACACCAGAATCCTCGGAAAAAATATGGTTTATATTCACTAAAAATTGCATAAAATTTAAAGTTTCATTGTGGTTGTAATGTTGTATAAAGAAGAATTTGACAACTAAATGTTATATAAAGAATAAGGATTGGATCTCCTCATTTGTTCTAATCGTAGCTCAAAATGATTATTTTGAGACGTGAGGAGGCAACTATCGTTAATAATAGGTTGACAGAAATAGAAATTTGGAAATATACGGCAATGATAAAATTTAATTTTAAATATATTTGTATTATGAAAGAACCGTCATAGTTTGATCCGGATAGATATCGCTCTCGTGCTCTAATAGAAGAACTATAGCTAATTCGTCTCTTCTAGAATATATCTTTATTATTAAAAAGATTAAAATAATATTGCTCTTCATTCGGATAATCTAGGTTTAAATTTTTTTATCAATGTGAATATCTTTCTATAATAACTTTCTTTATGAACATTTACTCCCTGAGCAAATTTCATTCGCTTGTAAACTTTAGTCAAACTTGAAGTCATATTTTCCTTTTTTCAATAAACAAGATAATAATATTTTACTACAATGTTGTGTCCAGAGATTTTGATATTGAAGGATTTTGAAGTTTGATTAAAATGGACGGTCTTACATTTCCAGTGATTTTATTCCTTTACTGTGTTTATTGGTATGCCATTTTTAATGACCGTCCACGGATGATTTTTTTCACCAAAACTGCTTCTAAGTCACTGTAAAAATTGCTCACAACTTTACGTGATGTATTTAAAGTTTAGAGATTTCTCTATTTGATTTTAAAAACTTCTTAAATACACCTTTCCCCTCCTAAACTCAATCAGTGATAAACTACTATGTCACTTCATTGTTTCTTTTCCTTTGATTAGAACGTAAAATCTATTTGTTTATAACGTAAAATAATAATTTATAATAACGTAAAATCTGTTTGATTATAAGGGAAAATCTGTTTAAATCTGTTTACATGTTTACGCTTGTTAGGCAGCCATTCCCTACAATAAGGTTAAACTATGATATCTATACAAATTTTGCGAAAATAAAGCATTTTTTTATAAGGACGATCCTATCTTTTCGAAATAGTCAAAAACGAAAAGTTTTCCTAAAATAAATGAACTTATTTTTAACTAATTGCTTCCTAGTTGCTAACTATTATTGTATAAGTATCTCTATCAAAAAGTTATCTGTATTCTTAATTAACAGCTGAAATTTAAAAAAAAAAAAAAAAAAAAAAAAAAAAAAAAAAAAACATGTTGGCGGATCAATCACTTCAATACACATTGCACAGGTTACTATTTTTTTTTTTATTATTTTAATATTTATTGCTGAATACTGGTGACATTTGGCCACCGATTAGACATAAAATTACGAAATATTTCTTGAATGCAATCCTTTTTCTATCATTTTAATTCCACCAATCTGGCTAATCAGTTTTAAAAAAATTGCAACTGATGGTTGTTTTGACAATCACGGTATTTTTTTGCTCCCGAGGTTCACTCATAAAGTATAGATTCTGTATCACTACAATATCCACCCTTATACCATCATTCGAAACTACTGAATATTGAATTGCATGCCAGAACACTAACTACTTAAATGCCAGTTCAAAATGTACTGGCATTCTGAGAAAATGTATATACGTGATAAAATTATTAAATATTTTTTATTTGTCAGATTATGTTTAACAACAAAATAGTGTTTATTTAAATCAGATCTTAAATAAATAACTAATTTTCCCTGAAAATCCTGGTTTGATACAAATAAATTTAATGCAGACTGCGGGATTATTGTGTTATTGTCAAGGAAATGTTTTGTAATTTTGATCGAAACAAACAATAAATCAAAATTTTTAATCATTTTATTTGGAGTCATATAATCACTTTGTTTAAATGTAAATCTACTTTTTTATTTTCTTTTTATTATCTCTTTCTACTTAGCTGTTACACTCACTGATAGCAGAGTAGTTAGCAATTTGATCTTGACTTCAACAATTCATAAATTTTGTTCCCACATTGACATTTATGACATATCTTAAATGCTTTACATTCCAAGTCCAGCTGGAATGATTTTTCATGGAAAGAAAATGACCGCAACGACCAATAACTAAAAAATCTCTGTTTATATTAAGCATTTTCCCTCGTCAAAGCATTTATTAAAATTCTTTTCTCTATTCAAAATTCCTGCAAGAATGTTATTAAGAAACAAACTCCCATAATTTATCAAAA
Source organism: Latrodectus geometricus (assembly GCA_026290005.1). Classification (NCBI taxonomy): domain Eukaryota; kingdom Metazoa; phylum Arthropoda; class Arachnida; order Araneae; family Theridiidae; genus Latrodectus; species Latrodectus geometricus. Next base: position 50,060 of record JAPDSC010106528.1, read on the forward strand.
TAATTGGCTTTATGATATTTTTGTTATGGATTATTACGGTACAAACTTTTAGCTTGAGCTTGATTTAATCACAATTAGGATTTAATAATATACGCTAGGTAATTAATAAATTTCAAATATCAAGGATAGGCTCACTCATTAAAAAATGACAAATATCTTTGAAACACTTACTACTCAGTTCTGTTTTATTTTTTTTGTGAAGTTAAATATTCATTTCATTGGATTAGAATAATGTTTAGAAATGAATTCCGGATTAATCCTTTGAATACATCTGATGCACCAGACGTCATATATATATATATATATATATATATATATATATATATATATATATATATATATATATATATATATATATTTTGATCAATTTTTCACATAACATTTGGATATGTCATAAATACTTGCTTCAAGTTATCTCATTCTTACGTAGAAATATGCAATCAGTAATAATAATAAATTAATTAATTACTTTATAAAGTGTACTGATTTTACGCTCGCAAAAACTTAAATGTGCTCTAAATGAAAATATTTTTCAAATAAATGTGCATCAAAAGGATTAAATTTAAAAATATTTAAGTCAAAATTATTACAGTTCAAACTATATCTGATTTAATTTAAATCATTTCATATGAATACACTGACAGTCTTATATTCATCATTAAAAAAGTAGATTTAAAACTCAGCGGTACAACAGTCCATGTCAGGGCCAAGGCATAAAATGCCCGTTTCTATTTTCATAACCGAATTACTTTGGGTGCGAAGTATGGATCCCGGTTAGGTGATCAGCCTAACGTTAAACCCATAGTTCCCTAGTTAAACCCCTACTGAAGGGATGAAAGGTTAAAAAAGTACAATTAAGTTTAATTACATTGTATACAAAATAAAATATCCCAAAATCAGTATCATTAATGATACTGAGCTGGCAACTGAATAGCTAGCAATCTGATCTTGTGCTCATCGATTTGTTGGTGGTTCGATTCACATTTCAAGTATTTATATTTTATAGTGTTTCGAACTATTCGCATGTATGTTAATATGCATTACTGATTAATAAAATAAATAAAATGCTCACTAAAGACATGCCTTTATGATGGAATTACTTTATGCTTTTGTTCTTAATTTGCTTTCACCGAGCCAATAATTGCTTGATTAGCAATCTGCCTTTTAGTTTAATAGTGTTGAGTTCCTTTTTTACCATGGACATGAGTGTTTTTTACTGTGCGGAATCCCTTTAAGACTTTTTGTCACGGTCCATAAGCTTCAGTATACATAAAATGACTATAAAATGATAACCAAATCAAATCTAATCCATCGGATTTGGTTCTGAATCCGTTACTTTCTTACACGAGAGCAACATCTTTCTTTACCCGTTTATCGCGCCTCAATTTACAAATTTTTATTAAACAGTAAAATTTAAAATTGCATGGAAATTACAACTGATCCATCTGATTTTGACACTTTATAATTTCATATACATTACACCCATCTGTTAGTATTAATGACAAATGAAAAGAGTAATACTTTTCCTATATGTCAATGACGGGTCTATTGCAGTTCATTAAGCGTAAGCTATGGCAATTAGCAAAATGATGACTTGTTAATAAAGTGCTTTTATGCCTTATGTTTTTGAAGCGTCTCCAAAGATTTTTATCACTTTATAATTTGAGGTTTTAATTTTTAGAGATATGTAGAAGACAACAATGCGTATGAATTATTTTATTTTCGTGTACCACCTTAACTACAATATTGATTTACTCAAATATCCTACTGTTGCATTGATGAATATTGATAGGGATAAATTACTGCTAAGATCGAATTTACATGCAACATAAATACTTGTCACTTGACATGAAAATAGCAAATAAAGCATTTTTGAAAAATTGCAAAAATCTATTTTTTATATAATGTGTTTTTATTAGTGTTATATTTTGTAAAATGCATTTCTTCAAAACCCGATATACCATTTATAATCATCCATATTATGAAGTTTTCTTAGAGAGGTAAAATACTATTGAAAGAGTAGAAAAGCTGTTACTAACCGGCCAGTGAGACGAATTGTACTCTTCGCCGAATACAATTCGGTGGAATTGGTTTCTATCATGCCGTCAAGGACAGAGAACACTTCAGCAATATCCTGTGATAATAGAATTATTTCTTAAAACTTCCATTTTTTAATGAAATACTTGAGAATTCTCATAAATTACAATTCAGGGAAAATAAGGAATACTTTTTTAATTTAATTATACATTACTTGGGATTGAATTCCAGTGGAGAGGGAAAGTTCCTTGAGAATATTGGTCAAGATGTGCAAGTCAGTGACGCTGAATTGGTAGGCTTCTTCGGTCACTTCTAGCAGCTTTTTGATGTAGTCTGGTTTAGCATCATCACCAAATCTCTAAAAATTTCAGATGAAAAAGAGCTAATTTTATTTTTTCATTGGGCAATATTACAGTGGTTTCTGAAAGCTTTGCAAAAAATTACTGAATCAATATAATTTGGCTAAAAGTAATTTGATAATTCTTGAAATTTGCATATGTTTTGAAATTATTGTTGAGTTTTATCTATAAGATAACCTTCTCTTCATTTGACGCAAACACAATACAGTTTAAAGCTGTATTCTCAATACAATACAGCTTTAAACTGTATTGTATTTAGAATAAACTTCGGTTCGAGGAACAACTGTTTCATAATAAAACTCGAAATAGCCAAAATGTAATATAGAGTTTGCAACTAAACTTCCTCAAATTTCTTTATAGAGCTAAAAATTGATCATTAAGTTAAGGAGAATGGGACAAGAATTGTGTATGAAGAAAATATGACAAGAAAAATATGACAATAAAAGTCGTAAAATGAATCAGGAAGATTACAAAATGTTGGCCACTCTATGGAAAACGAGTGTGAAAGTGATTCCTAATTGAGATAGCTTAACCTTTTTGAGTGATCGTTCAACCTCTGAAAGATCTATCAAAAGTAAGTTATTTAACCCAAACATTTTACAAGATGACAGGCATTTGCAACTTAACTTCCATTGCAACAGAATTACAACTCCATTTTAGATAAGATCTATGCTTGTTTCTGTTATGGAAAGAACAGTATCTTTAACAATATTAGAAATAAAGTTGCTTTAACTATAAGTATACTAGATGAGCAATATTATGAGCATGTTTTCAATTGTAGAAAACATTCGAATGCACCCTGTCACCATGTAGACTAAATTGAAAATTAGCATAAGTCTGTTCTGCTCACTATAAAAATACAGGTCTATTTTGCGATGAAATTCTTTTCAATTTCATTCATGGAAAAAAAATACATATTTTAACTTACATACAAAGTGGAACAGGTATACAAAAGCTAGCGTTCTTAATGGAGAAGAATATATCACACAGATTTGTAGATGCTGCTATAGGGAATTTTTAATTCTTTGAGGTACAGAGAGGATATACTGGATTCTTGTTCCATTGAGTATTTCCAAAATTGACATGAACTTCGGTTTTCAAACAGTTAAAGGTCGCGCTCACATTGCTTCTTGTTGATGTTTTAGAAAAAAAAATCTTGTAGAAGAAACTATATACCAAAGTGTATGGCCAACATGTTCTTCCAATTATAAAATTTTTGTGCATGTGTGGACTTCGCTCAGAGACATCTTGCTGGCTTATAATCTATTTTACAAATCTCAATTAAATTTGAAATTCTTTTATGTGAGTAATGCGCATTGCTACCCGTGGAACTCATTGATAGCATCGTAAGCAGCATAAATCACAGATGTGATTCCTATATTGCATTTTATGATATAGCATTTTATGATTCCTATATTATATCTCACTAATTTTAAAATAAAAGCATAACAGTAAAACTGAGCAAATAAAAAGTATTTTTATATTTAATTTCAGACATAAAAATACTTTTATGTCTGACATTAAACCTAATAATTCAGTTTATATATCACTAAATTTATATTAATAGTTTCTTGCATTTTTAAGCACCAAGTGATAAATATTATCATTAAATTTCATCCAATAGCTTGTTTACTTTTTAAATTTTTATTACGTTTCCGAATTTTATTTAAATTTTAAACACCATATAGAATATAATTTATTAATTCATATAAATTTTAAACACCATATAGTGTAATTAAAAATATATAGAATACAGTTTATAAAGGTATTTATTCAAAACCTTGAGAACTATTGGGATAATCGCTGTGCTAATATCATTAAAATAAAATTCAATTTAAGCTATATACGCTAAAATGTTTTTAAGTCCACCATAATAAATGTAGTTAAAAAAAATCCCTTAAAAACACTAATTTATGTTTATCATCTATGGATAAATTTCTATATGATTTGATTTTAGAAATGTTCTGAAGAAACTTTAATAATTTTTACGATTATAGTATTGAGCAATTCATATAAATGTTATGTAGCGTTTGAAGAAGATGGGAATGTTATAAGCTTGTAAATAAAATAAAGAAATCTCTCTTGGGATCTTTTGTGAAAGTAGTGAGTTTGATACTTGGCGCATCATAGGATGTACTGAGATATTCTAATATAATAGCTGAGTAGCATACAGTTATTAAAAAAATAAATATAATATTACGAAACACGCGGACTTGACTCGTAATTTCTTTCAAGATTCGGATTGAGCTTAGCGACATTTAGTTCAAAAACAGTTAGGAAAAATAAAAAAATTTGCCAGATTTGTCACAAAATCACCCATTTAGCAATATTAATTGCCAAAACTGTCGATATAGTATATACTATTCAGGAAGATTCTCCACGGCCCATTTCACGACTTTTCTGAAATTCTCTTGAAGGTACTTCTCAAATGGGTTAGATTATATTTGATTGATCTTAAAAAATATATAATACATTGCTTTATTGTAAGGCTGTTGATTAGTTCGGGGCACTGCTTTTATGACGCATATAAAAATCTTGTTTACATTGTTTACTTTTGAAGTATTGTCGAATAATACGTGTTTACCTACTTAAATATTAATTTCAAATCAGAAAGAAAGCAACAGTTTGCACAAACATTTTGCTTAAAAAATGTTTCGGTAAAAAAAATACTCGGTTTAATAACTAATTTATTAAGTTATAGAAAAACAAGCGGGCACATATTTTCAACAATATATCCAACTTACGTCATAAAGCTCTTTTATTCGTGAAGTTAAGGGGCCGGGGGGAGTGTCACATTTTCCGGATGGATTTCCCCACTTTGCCCCAGAGTAAAAGCGCCCAGTGCACATTCGAGTCACAGCAAGTCCACCTGTAAAAAGAAATTGCTTATGAAATATCAAATGCTTCTTAATTTTTGTTACTCAATGTAGAAATTCTTTACTTCAACTTAAAGCAACTGTAATACTTAATATTCCAAATTATTATCTTTAAATATTTTTTTTTCTTTAGCTTTTTTATTTAATTTTATGGAAAGAAAGAAAATATTTTTTTCCCAAATGAATACTACTTTAATTTAAATAAAGGTTATATCTATCATAATTCCTGTCCTTTTACATAAAATTTTATGAAGTCACATAAACATGAAATCAATAAGCGAGTGATTTATGAGACTAACGTTTGGTGTGGTTTAAGGTTTATGTGATTGATTTACTGCTTGAGTGGGTGGCCAATTAAAACATCTTCGTATTGATAATGAAAGCCATCATTTCTTCTCTAAATGGATAACTGAATATAAAAATACAGGAAAATTTTAAAATGATATTTTATTAAATTATTTCACATTGCTGAAGTTATTAGTTTAATAATATCATAATTTAGCAGATTATTAACAAAATACTAATAAAGTTCATCAAAAATTGATAACACTTTTTGGCAATTTATTGTTATCAGTTATGTATTACAATCAGATAAATAAAGCATTAATCATATCATAAAAAACAATTGTTTGGAAGGATTTTAATTTACGAATTAGAGCCCATTGCGTGATTCCAAAAGAATAACAGCCATTTTTGAAGTTGAAAGTCCCATGTACGATTCGAGAAACTGTTAAACAAAGATTTTGTTTTGTTATCTTGAATTTTGTTTTTTATGTCTGCATTCACATGTGTTAAACTCGGTGCTTATGAGTGTTAAGGTTAAATACTTCAACTACAATTTATGATAAATATTTCTAAATACAATTTATGATAAATATTCCCGGATAGCATGATGTTCCGGATAAATACCTTATAAAAATCTTTGGTTGTCAAACTATCTCTGCAACGCTAAGTCAAATTATACGAAGTTCACCGTAGATTGATGTTCGAATCATTCCCTTCGATGAAGTATTAAAAGTAAAATAAGGATATATACAATAAAAAATTTTATAAATTAGAAAAACTAAAAGAAAAAAATCAATAAGTTAATATTCTTTAGTTTTATTAAACGAAAATTATTCATATGCAAAAGTTCATTGATAATTTATGTAGTTTTGAATATATATATATATATTAAAAGAGAATAATTGTTAGCTCAATTTAGTTAAAGGATTAATAATTGAAGTTGATATGCTGTCAGTTTCCCACTATCCAAGAGTAAAAAGGGAATAAAGCGATATTGTTTTCCTGACGTAAATTGGCTTTTATAAATAAAAGCTCTTTCTCAAGTAACACAAAGGGTGAAAATCATAATATTTTTTAATATTTATGTGTGATAGAAAACTTATTTTAACGACTAAGTTAGAAATAAACTAAAATTTATTTTTAATACTCTATAATAAATATATATACATATTTATGGCAGGAAATTTTAATAAAAACTAAAGCTGAATTACCAAAATTTCACTATATACATTTCTTATGATCATATATTTCTTTAGGCGAATTTCATTGAAATAATTATTATAAATTTATCGAATTTATTCATTGTAAAGATGTAAATTTAAATAATAATCAAGTATAGAAAAAAGCATATTTACAAAAATAAGATCGTGCTCATTAACTCAAAACCTAAATTTTCAAGTGGGTTTCGAACTATTACATATTCCAGCCATATTCAAAGAAAAAACCGAACTCAAGAACTATTGAGCTGAAAGCTATAGCTGCCTGTTTGGGAATGCTTATCAAAAATTATAAACTAAGAAAACTATTTCCAACATATATACTTTTATCACTTTATTAAAATTTTACGAAATGTGTTTATTATAGTATATTCCAATATATGTAAAATAAACAAATGCTCTTTCAAAGAATTTGAGTATTTGGAAATTTAATATATTTGACTTTGTGAGAATCGAAAGCATTTAGACACAACATCCGGCCACACCTTCCTCCCCTCCTCTTCGAGACCGAAAGAAAAGGATATAAAAAAGAGAGTGTACATGTCTATGTTACGGGGAACTTCTGTTTTGGGGTCCTAACCATTAGGATCGTTATGATTTGGAGACGTCAGTCTCATAATAATCTAATTGATTAGGCTTCTTAAGCCATCTTTTTATACGGGATATATTATTGGAGACGTCAGTCTCATTAATTAAGCATAGCTAATTGTTTGGGCTACTTTAGCCACCTTCATTTGTAAACTTTGTGTGTACAAGACGCCAGTCTCAAAAAGTATATCTATCGGCTTCTCAAGCCATGTGGTTGATTGCAAATATTTGTTTTGTGTTGTGATGCTCTAAAAAATTAAATTAAAATTAGCATCTGTAATTTTCTTCTCAATTATTTCACCTGAACCTATGCACACTGATCTATCATTATTGGATTACCAATCCAAGAACGTTTGGAAACTTTACTGGCGCAGTCGGTAGGATAGTATAGGTAAGAGCTCTTAGATTTTTTATGTGCATGCTCCCCATATATTTGTTTAATTTTTCTCATGTACAAATAATTAAACGTAATAATTAGTTAAGAGTATTGTAATTTTAATTTCGTTCTAGTGTCATTAAATTATGTTTATGATGCGTATTGTAAAATGATATTTTGAGTTTTTATTGTTTTTCTTTATAATCAGAGAAATGTTTATTATTGAACTAAGAAGTGTTAATTCTAAATATTTTTGTTAAATGATATTGAGATTAAATAAATGCTTCCTTAAAAACGAAACAAATATTGTTCATTATACAACTAAGCTGCTTTTATGTAATTTAAAACATATTTCTTTGTTCTTGAATTCTTATGTTGGTTCATTGTATTTTAGATTTTTTTTATATAATATATTCATATACTTGAACATTAAGTTTATTATGTTTGAATTAAGAGTTAAGAAAGTATATACAGATTAATTTTCATATTTTTATTATACTTTTGATATTGGATTTCAATTACAAAATTGAATCGAAAGTGACTTAAATTATAAGATCATTTGTTTTTGTTTTGAGTTCTTAGACATGTTAAGAATATAATTTGAAATATGTTTTGTTTTGCTTTTGATGATAAAGTTTAAACTTAGTAATGATTGGTTATTTATCTTTTATACAATTCCAATTATATACATAGTTTAAGAATTATAATAAATTATGTTCATTTTTCTGTATTCACCATTTTAATAGAGAAGTATAAAAGTTAATAAGCAATATTTTATGCTCATTTTAAATAGATATTTCGAATATAGAACTGTTCAATTAGGCTAGTATGGCATTTTTGTTGAGGGCTAAGAAAGAGGATTTACGGTGTTTGGCTAGGGGAATGTCCAAATCCCACTATGAAAATATTTGAACTTAAAAATCTGATCACTAGTAGTAAAGCTTATGAAGAAGAGATGGTTAGAGTGTTCCTTGAGACCATTATTAACGATAGGAAAGAAAAAGAGCAAATAGATTCTAAAGCCAGGGAGAAGCAAATGGAGTTAGAGTCTAAAGCTAAAGAGAAACAAATGGAGCTAGAGTCTAAAGCGAAAGAGAGACAAATGGAGTTCGAACTCGAAAAATTAAGAATCGAATCACGGAAAGAGAACAATTTTTCTCATTCTTTAGAGAACAATTTTGCACCGTGTCACGAATTAGTCAAATTGATGCCAAAATTAGATCTGAAGACAGATGACATAGTGATTTATTTATCTCTCTTTGAAAGACAAGCGAAGAGAATAGGAGTAGATCATAAGGATTGGGTATCAAGTCTTTTAACTTTAATACCATCTGATATTGTGCAGCTTATTGCGAGAGAATCCGAAGAGAGTTTTGAAGATTATGCATACATAAAGAATATTTTATTAAAGAGATTCAAGTTGAATCCAGAAAGTTTTCGTAAAAAGTTTGTAATGCATCAAAAGGCTCCTGATAAATCATGGAACGACTTTACTTTTGAGATTTCGAACTACTTTCAAGAATGGTTGGAAGGATTAGGAATCGACGATTTTGAAGGTTTGAAGGATTTAATGATAACCGATCAAGTTAAAAAGAGAGTACCCGCTGAAGTCAGAGAACATTTTGTGGACGAATGGACCAAAATGACAACCCCTTCCCAATTAGCTGAGAAGCTCGACGCATATGAAAGCGTCCGAGCTGATAGGAAAAAGGTTGTATCTGTTTCTAAAGAAAGGTTTGAGAGATGTCAACCACTCAATTCCCACGCAGATAAAATTTCTAAGAGTAAGTCACATACAGACCAGTTCAACAGTCGGAAATCTCAAAAGTATTATGGAAAATCAGATTCGCAGCGTCAAGGCTACAAACCTACTTGCTATTCGTGTGGTGTAGAAGGTCATACATCCCGTTTTTGTTTTAACAAGAATTCTCCGAAGAAGAATTCCAATCAGACGGTTCAAACTAACTCAGTCAGGGCGACAAATTCAAACTTTATTTCAGAAACAGCTGTTTTAAATGCTAAAATAACTACTTCTATGTCCCTATCTGTTGAAACGAAAAGGAATGTGGACGAGCTTAAAATCTTAAACATCAGATGTGGAGAAAAACTTTTGAGAGGTATTCTAGATTCAGGTGCCCAAATATCAGTAGTACGGGGTGATCTAGTTGAACACATCTACTCTGAAGGTGAAGGGAAAATTGAAATTGAATCGGCATTCGGAGAAAGGGAAGTAACGCCCTTAAGAATCTTCAACATGAAATTAGATGACGGACTCCATGGAGTAGTGCCAATAACATGTGCTATTTCAAATAAACTTGTTAATGAACTATTGATCAGTACAACAGCGTATGAGGCTTTAAAAGAGAACATTCAGATTTATAGTGTGTCAGAGGATAAATTAAACGAAACTGTGACTAAAGGACCAACTGGAAATTGTGGAAATATCGTAAATGAAGAAAACTTAACTGAAGATAATGAGGAGACTTTAGCTACTTTAGCTTTAACACAGGGCAATATTCAAGAATCTGACGCCCGAGATATGAAGAAAGAATTCATTGAGCTTCAAAGAACTGATGAATCTTTATCTTCTGTATGGGATTTAGCCAAGAAGAATCTGTCTTCTTATGAATTAAGTGGTGATCTCCTGATTCATTCAGAAAGAATATGTGGAGAGATTGTTCAGCAGATAGTTCTTCCTCGCTGTAAAAGGGAAGAAATTATGAAGATAGCTCATGACATTCCGTTGGCTGGTCATTTAGGAGAACAGAAAACAAAACAAGGGATCAAATATTCCTTTTTCTGGCCTACAATTAAGCAAGATGTAAAGCTGTATTGTCAGAGTTGTAAAGTTTGTCAGCTACGAAAAGGTGTTACGTATAGGGACAGAATTCCTATCCAGCCTATAGTGAGGCCCGAAACTCCTTTTGAGGTTTGGAATGTCGACTGTATCGGTCCATTGGAGCCTCCATCTCGCCGAGGACACAGATACATCATTTGTGCTATAGATTTATGCACTAGATGGGCAGAAGCCATTCCTACAAAAAATATTAGTGCAAAGACTACTTGCAGTGTCCTTATGAAAATCTTTACACAAACTGGATTCCCCAAGATGATATGTTCTGACCAAGGAACAAACTTTACAGCCAAGCTAACTGAGTCATTTTTGAGTACGTTAGGAGTGTCCCCAAGATTTTCCACGCCAGGTCATCCTGAGAGCATGGGAGCCGTGGAACGATGGAATAAGACTCTTAAAGAAATGCTCAATAAAAATATCCAGGAAAATGGATCCAACTGGGACTTGCATCTTCCATACCTGTTATTTGCTTACAGAGAAGTTCCACACTCCACCACCGGAATATCACCTTTCCAATTGGTATATGGACGTATCCCACCTGGACCGTTGTCTCTTTTAAAGGAAATATAGACAGGAGAGCGGCAGATTCCTTTAACTGCTTCTCGTTCTGCTGAAGATTACTTGAAAGATTTGATGGAAAAATTGAGGAAAGCCCATGACCTAGCTGCTGAAAATTCCGAGAAATCACAAGAAAGATATACTTTTCAGTACAATTTGAGAGCTAGACAGAAATCTTTCAAGGTTGGAGATAAAGTGCTCTTTCTAATAACATCATCATCACATAAGCTGTTGAATACATGGATAGGACCAGCTACAATAATCGAAATGACTCGTCCAAATTCAGCTAAAGTTGAACTAGAAGATGGAAGTTGCAGAGAACTACATGTAAACAAACTTCGACCATATGTTGCCAGAATTAACCATGTTGGCTTAATATTTGAGCAAGATGAAGACTTTGGAGACTTACATTATGCACCAACTGATTTAATTAACAGATCAGTCACAGATATAAAAACCAAACTTTACAGGGCTAAGGGAAATTTAAAAAATTTACAAAGAGAACAACTATTCGAAATTTTGAAAGAATATACGGATGTGTTTAGTTCAAAACCTGGTCAGGCACGTGTTGAAGGACATTCTGTGCATGTCACTGAAGAATGTGCTCCAAAGAAATTAAGACCATATCGTGTTCCAATAGCTCTACGTAAAGAAGTAGATCGCCAAATCCATGAGTTGCTCGATTTGAACTTAATTGAACCAAGTGAAAGTGATTGGGCCCACCCTGTGGTCTGTGTTGCAAAAAAGGATGGAAGTGTTAGACTTTGTATTGACTATCGAATTTTGAATAGCTTTACTGTTCCGGATGCATATCCAATGAAAATTGCTAAGGAATTGCTATTTGAGGTCGGTAGTGCTAATTTCATCTCAGTGCTTGATTTGACTAAAGGCTACTGGCAGATTCCTATGAAGGAAGAAGCAAAACCATACACTGCCTTCGTTACACATTCTGGGCATTACCAATGGAAGGTATTACCATTCGGTATGAAAAACGCAGGAAGCGCTTTTCAGAAATCTATGGACAAGATCCTTAGACCTCATAAAGATTATTGCCGTTCTTATATTGACGATGTGGCTATATTTTCTAAAACTTGGGACGAACATTTAAATCACATTAATAAAGTTTTTCAAACACTGAGAGATGTTGGTCTCTCTGTGAATCTAGATAAATGTGATTTCGGAAAAACAAGTGTGAAATTTTTAGGGCATGTGATAGGATCCGGCAAGCATGCTCCAGATCCTCAAAAAGTAGAGGCCCTACAAAAACTAGCAAGACCTACCACGAAAAAGGAAGTTCGTAGCTTATTAGGCCTTGCCAGTTATTATAGAGATTATATACCAAACTTTTCAAAGATAGTGTTACCTCTAACCAACTTAACTAAAAGAAGCATTCCCAACTCTATCCCTTGGGATAAGACGTCTGAAGATGCATTTTTAAATCTAAAAAATGAACTATTAAAAATGCCAAGTCTTCACACTCCGGATATGAATCGGCCCTTTCAACTCTACACTGATGCTTCTGCAACAGCCATTGGTGCTTGCTTGGCACAAAATGACGATCTGGGTAAAGAAATGCCCATTGCCTTTTTCAGTAAGAAACTTACTCCATGCCAAACAAAGTGGTCTACAATTGAGCGGGAAGCTTTTTGTGTTCTAGAGGCTTTAAAAAAGTTTGATACCTGGGTGTTCGGCGCCCAAGTGCAAATCATTTCTGACCACAATCCTCTTACTTACCTCACTAATTGTGCACCTCATGGAGCTAAGCTATACAGATGGGCTCTCGCTTTACAGAGGTACAATATGACTGTAACCTATCGTAAAGGATCGAGGCACACAAACGCAGATGCATTATCCAGATTAGCTATGGAATAATATGACATTTTTTTTAGGGTAGGACATCTTATTAGATTATTTTTTGTGCATGCATGTGTTGTATTTTAAGAATTATTAAGTATAATCATTACTTTTATTTAAGTATGTGTTAGTGTATTTGAATATCATAATGTATGTAAATAACATGCTATAGCTCATATGTTGTTGAATTATAATTGTGTTCCTTTGGGGAGTAATGCAAATTCGAGCTCGTACCTATACTATGGCACCACCTGTATTTTTTTTGGTGGTTTTTCTTTCTTTTTTTTTTTCTTCTTGTTCTTTCAGGTGCAGCAACATTGTCCCTTGGCGACGAATGTGCTTCCTTTGGGGGGACGTGTGAGAATCGAAAGCATTTAGACACAACATCCGGCCACACCTTCCTCCCCTCCTCTTCGAGACCGAAAGAAAAGGATATAAAAAAGAGAGTGTACATGTCTATGTAACGGGGAACTTCTGTTTTGGGGTCCTAACCATTAGGATCGTTATGATTTGGAGACGTCAGTCTCATAATAATCTAATTGATTAGGCTTCTTAAGCCATCTTTTTATACGGGATATATTATTGGAGACGTCAGTCTCATTAATTAAGCATAGCTAATTGTTTGGGCTACTTTAGCCACCTTCATTTGTAAACTTTGTGTGTAC
>JAPDSC010106534.1:0-17948 GCA_026290005.1 Latrodectus geometricus
TAATATTATTTGATAAAATGACATTTTTTTAAATATAATTAATTGAATATTACCACGTAGATATGAATCCATGTATTTCTGGTGGAACATAAATGATTTTCCCTTTGTACTGTTATCTGATTTTATGTTATAAATATATTTTAATAACAATTTTTTTTGTAAAAATTTAAATCAAAATATTTTTAAGATTTCACTAGTGATAAAAAAGAAAAAATACGTAACTTTATGCTTGAGAAATGGAAAAAATGAATGGTCTAACAAGTTAAAATATATATGATGTAAAATTTATATAAATGTATAAGAAATGTAGATGCGTGTGTCTGTCAGTATATACAGTCATATATATAGCCAGCACATTATGTTAAACCTTTCATTAAAATGGGCTGAATTGTATATTGAAAATGCATTTCATCAACTGAATTTATCTTTACAAATGTATGAATCACAGCGATTTTTTCTTTCTTTATCATTTACTGAAGGCTCCAAAATCCAAGCCACAACATTTTGTTAAAATGGAATATTCAAGTTCAGAATCTTTAGTGCAAATTTTTTTTGTGGTGTAAGGGGTTGAATTATAAGCCAGTTTGCATTTCGACAATCTCAGAATTACGAGAAAAATGTTTATGTTCCACAGTGTCCAATAAGCAGGAACAAACGGGTGAGAATGTAACGTAATGGTACTTAGAAACTTCTTTGCAAAAGGAATAATTTTTTTTTTAATAAGTATAATACTGTTTTATAATGAGAGAGGAATAAGTTCAATATTTTGAGGGATAAATTCAAACAGTTTCTTTAAAATGATGCATGTAACACTAAAACTTTAGATAACTTAAATTAAGTAATTTTTTCATGGAATACTTAACTAAACTTCTGCATATTAATAACACATTTAGATGTGTTAATTAAAATACCTGTGTAGAGTAAATAACCCTTTGAACAGATTTAATAAAAGCATAGATCCATATTGTTTCGAATCACGATCTTACTGGATATCAATGCAACAATTTTAGGTTCTTGGATATAAGTGCTTAACTTCTCAAAAGAAGGTAAAAAATTGGTATGTTATATAATCAGCCTCTAAACTTTTTATAGCATATTTAAATAATAGCAAGAGACAATGCATGAAACATGATTAAAATACACTGTTCGTATTGTGGAATTATTAAACAGTTCAGATTATTTTAGTTGCGCATTTCTTTCGTACTTTAATTTTTATTACACGGATAAAATCAAATTTATTGCACGAGATAAATTAAAATTTATTTCCCCGATATATGAAAGTAACTATTCTCGCTTAGAAAGTAAGAGATGGTTTGAAGTTGCTGAATAATTTCCTCTTTGAGAAAATAAACAGCATTTGCTTGGCAAGAAAATGTAATAAGTGAAATGCTCAGGAGAATCTCTTTCTATTTGATGGATCAAAAGGAAATCTGCATAAAGTTAATGCATTCCTCAATTCGAATTTGAATTTATCTAATAGTAAAATTTTGATACATTTCAGATTTTTCGATAAGCCATTTTTACTGTATAAAACGTCTCTAAATCATTCTGCAAAAGAACTAAAATGTAGTTTTTCTCATTATAATATTTTTAATACAAATATTTTGAAAATAAATTTTTGAAGAACAAGAAATTAAACAAATGAACTATTATTAAAGGTTTATTAGAAATAAAAGACATTTGTAACTACGATAAACATTGTAAATCTAATAACTCCATTAATTGGTTTTAAATATCTATAAAATATTTGCGTTATAATTGCTATAAATTATTATTTGCAGACATTTAAATAAATAAGTAAATGCAGAAAAAAGAATTAAAGACAATAACTTAAAATGATTTCTTATGCCCCCAGCATTCAAAACTATGAGTTTGAGTATACGGTGTTGAATCATATAGATTCTTAATATAATGGTGAAGAATCTAATATAAGTAGGGAAATGAACGATGTAATGCAAGCAAGAAAATTTAGAGGAAATTTCGAAAAAAATAGAATATGCAGAAGCATGAAAAGCTCTTATATTAATTATAAGTGTCCTGTGATCATGCATTATCTCGTTGGAATGCTATTTTAAAATTATATTCATGTTTTTATCGCTGTTGTTTCTAATGGCACATGGCGAAGCCAAGCACCATCTCCGGACGGGTACTGAGAAAGAATATCAGAATGAGAGTTTTCCGTTTTTGAAGAGAGCTGTA
This sequence comes from Latrodectus geometricus, assembly GCA_026290005.1. Taxonomy (NCBI): domain Eukaryota; kingdom Metazoa; phylum Arthropoda; class Arachnida; order Araneae; family Theridiidae; genus Latrodectus; species Latrodectus geometricus. The sequence goes on from JAPDSC010106534.1 coordinate 2,200, forward strand.
CCTTCTAGAGTAAAAGTACGACTTTTGGTTCTTAGATGGCAGCACTATCTGTGTCTTATAAGTTACAGATAGGAAGCCAGAAAAGACCCAAGGGCTGCTCCTAACACACCAAGAGGTATTAACTTGGAATGAGAACTTGGTGAACATTGCCACCACGACATATTTTACATGTCCCAGTTGCCATTAGTGAACACTATGGTCTTTGGTCAGCCGGGAATAAAACACACAGCCTTGCGAATGCTAGACCGATGCTCTAACCAACTAGGTTGCCGTGGTCCTGTCATATTTATACATATTAAAGGCGGGACTTGTTCTTATTGTAGGTGAAGTATATTCAATGAATAGGATAATTTCTTGAATTAAAAACTATTTAACACTTATCCAGCTACAAGTACTGAAATTTAGTCTGATTGTATGTTGTCTGCTCAACGATGATTATTAGAATGACTGAGTGCAGATTTTCAAATGTGACGTCATTGTAGGGCATCTCTAATCATCATGGATGATAAGAATTGAATGTATAATACCTAAAAAAATGATTAATGAAAAGCATATTTGCTCATTGTTGACTTACAGAATACCCATGTGCAACCTACGTAATAATGAAGTCAATAAAGAATATTTCTGCTCATAGTATTGCATTTATAAGAAAGCCTGTAAGCAAGACTAATTAAGGAAATCTCTTTTCAATGTTGAATATAAGAATTCCAAGTGTAAAATACCTAAAAATGAGGCCAATAACGATCACCTCTCCTTTCATTCGATTATAAGAAAATCTGAATGTAGTGCACCTTAAATTAAGGCTAATAAAGTGTATTCTTTTACATCATCGATTACAAAAAAGACGCAAGGACAAATTGTTTAAAAATAAGAATAAGGCCATTGAAAAATTTCTCTATTCAACGTCAATCATTAGAATTTTAATGAAAAATATCCGAAATTGAGTCTCATAAAGCTCATATTTCCCAAATGTCTGTTATGAGATTGGTAGACTGTTGAAATCAAAACATATGATAGGCATGATTAATATAACACTGATCTAAAGCAATAATTTCCCCGATGATATCCAAATTTATAGACTTAAGAAAAAGAATAAATTTTGTAAGAACAAAAAAAAAAAAAAAATAAACTTTAAATAAAAATAAAATATTCATTTTTAAATAAATTTCTCGTTGACTAAAAAATATACTGGAACAACTAGCTTGTATTAGTTTCCTTCTTATGAATATATTAAGAAAAATATTTAATATGTTACAGGATGATAATCCACTAGCCCTATGAATTATTTATAGTACGATGAAAATGTATTTCATTTTGAAAGACATTTTGTAAAAAAATTGCAAGATAAAAAATGAGGACTCTCAAAAAAAATTCAGTTTTTGTAACGTTTTTTAAAACTTCTATTTTGCAGAGCGCAAGGTAATTTCTTTTTCCGAATTTTAGATTCTGAGAGATGTAAATTCCTTTCCTTGACATTATTTTCTCTCCATTCTTTGGTTTTTCATCTTAAATGTAATCTCTTTAAAGGTATTTTAAAAGCTATTTTAGCACATTTACGAGGGGAACTAAAATATTTATGCATAAAGGTTTATTATTTAAAATTTACATACATAATAATATACATGTATATATACGCTTATACATTTATATGTAAAAAGATAAAATAATATATAAATTTTTTAGTAAGAAATTTTTCAGTCTTATCAGAAAGTTAAGATTTAATTCCTTATAATGAATTGTGTTTGAAAAAAATAGTAAAATTAAAATTAATTGTTATTTAAATAATATTTATTAATTGGTATTTATATAATATTTGTATGTTTTTCATAATATACCAAAAAACTATCTCTATAGTTTTAAAATTGTTTACAAATTACTTGAAGTACTGCGCAAATAAAGTAAAGTTATGAAATATATTGTATTGATATTTAAATAGATTACTTAAACGTTCATAATTACATATTAATTATTATATAAAATGAATTCATTAAAATCACTCACTATATAAATTAAATTAGAGAATAATTTGTCTATAAATTTATCAGAAATACAGTGATAAAACTTAAGACGATAAAGTACTTCATTAATAATGAAAGAATTATATAATTCAAATTCATATAGCTTAATTTAATTTCTTTAAAACAGTTATGTTAACTGTCCATTAACTTTAAAACCAATTATATGCATGTCCAGTATAACAATCTCAACCTTTCAATACCTTTATAAAGTTAACCTTTTTAAATATGGTCGAAACATAACAATCGTAAGACCAACACAAACAAAGCTTGTTATGCAGCATTGTGAATTCAGAAAGCTGGGCGGTGTAGTTTCATTCTGCTCCAACTGACAGGAACTGAAGCCAGTCCATCTCATCAAAGTGAGGTCACGGCTATCGGTTATGACCTCCGCGCGCAATGAATCAAGAGAATCTGACTATTATGAATCGGCCCATCTCGTGAACTGCATGATTGATATCCTCCGCAACCATCCCACCCCCTTACTACATCTCAACTCCACTTTGCAGTCCAGTGACGTCACGCTTGGTGAGTAATGAGGGCCTAGAGCACTGATTACGCCTCCGAGAGGGAATGGACCACAGAAAACCCTCTTAGCACTTGAATCCCTTCTTCCATCCACCCTCCCCTGGTATTCGCTTCACCGGGTGTAAAACCTCTGCTAGGACACCGGCGGAGGATTCCGAGGGATTTTCTGTAGCCCGATGAAAAATTAAACTTCTTAATCTTTACTCAGCGTGTAATTAGTGCTCGGTAGGGGCAGTTTGCCAGAAACACGTCATAAAAGCAAATTGTTATTGAGAACGTGTAAATTATTAGCTGTAGTCGAATTTCTCATCATTGACTCAGTTTGAAGGATTGTATGTAAACAGATGTAATAACTGAACATATTTTCTATTTTAAATATATTTTACTTTATGCAATTATAATGAAATGTTTAATATTTATTACAAGCACGTTGTTGAAACAGTTTACTATTTATTGTTAGTGAAGGATAATAAAACAAAAAAAGCTAATGAACTCAATTGCCTTTATCCGATCATTCGACAAATATGGAATGAAACAAATATCAGTTATATCAATACGAAACGAATTTTTTGAGACATGAGAGACAAAACTTGATGTTCATATTGGACATGCAAAATGGACGTACAGTTTAATGTGGATTTTATAACATTACAACCATTCATGTTCATGATGGGTAACAAAATCATGGTATGTTCTACCAAAGGCCAGAATCTTAGACATTCGGGAACCAGAGCAGTCCAAAATAGAAGAGTATAACACATAGTGTAATCGTTTATGCAGTATAACTCTAAAAACATTGTATTGTATAAGAATAACCAGCTATCTATGAGTGCTTTTTCTACTCGATAAAAGTATAATTGTAAAGATAATAAATTCAATTATTAATTTGAATGGCACGTGGAAAAATTCTGAACAATTTGATCATATTGAAAAACATCGTTTAGAGACAATACCGTTCTTTACAGTTATGAATATTTAGGATTTAATCCAAATCACTCAAGTAAACAAAGATACATGGGTGATTTTTTTTTGGTGTATATTTATGGCTTATGCATGCATGTACATATGTTAGGAAGAAAAATTCAGAAGTTTTTTTCAATTCTTCTCTTGCGATACACCAGTAAGTCTCCTTATCTATAGAATGTTCTATTTTGAAGATGTGTCAGTGTATCTATTACGGCAGACGAACAACACAACGTCGGGCCTATAATTTTGAAGAAAGGTTAATCTTGAAGCCACAAACTTTCCAAAAGTAATAGAATAAAAGTCTCAAAAGTAATAACAGCTATAGGAAATGTCCCGGTAGATAGAAATCTGCTATCTTTTCTGTTTGCATTCTTATCTCTAGATTATTCTGAGTCAGTATTTATTAATTAATGTAAAATAAGAGATTGTCATATACTTATACTTTGCTTCGTGGAAGATTAATTTTCTAGAAAAATCTACGGCGAATCAAATGAAGCCTTATGATTGCAGTGTATATGCTACATGTTCAGTGAAATCTTAATGCATTAATATTCACGCAACCTGCACACAAAGAAGATTGTAGTGAGCTAAATCACAATAGGTGATGCAAAATAGTTACCATAAAAATTACTAGTGGAAGGAGTTGTAAATAACAAAATTCCTTTCTAAATTATTTCACTTTTCGAAGTGAAAATTTACAAGATATGCAATCTAGTTGAAAACAAATAACTAAAGCGATATTAAAATTGCTACTTTTGGTACAGAAAACAAATATTTTATTGCTATACATTTCCAATATCAAATTTTGATCACCAAGTTTCTAATTCGTGACAATTTCAGTATTTGAGATTGAATACTTGTCTACACAACACAATAATACACGCACAAAAAGTTGATCTTATAATGTGCAGAAACCTTCTAAAATGGTTAAATATTGTATCTAATACTGTAAGTAAGTAATCACTTGCGTCAAGTATTGTACTCGTGGATTTTAAGAAATCAAACAAGAAAAAAAAGGATTGAAAGTAATTATATAAGATAATTTAATTAATAAAGTAATTTTGTAAGAGTAATAAAGTAATTATATAAGATTATTTAAATAAGGCAAAAAAATAGATCTTACAACCAGCATATAAAGTAAAATTTACAAAATGAATTAATTAAAATTAATATAAATGGAAAACCAACATGGCCAGCTTCATTAGAATGTATTGACCTCATTGTAGTAATTTACAATTATCGCAATCATCTAAAGCAATTATCACAATAGAAATGTATGAGCAGATTCATTACATTGATCTTCTGCTCTAAAAGTATTAGGAACAATGATTTGTATATAACCAGCGACTTCTTACCTTAAAGAGATAGTCATGGACCATTATCTAAGTGCATATTATATAGAAAAATTTTAAAAGAAATTTGACATTTTAAAAAAAAATCATTTTCGATGAATTTTCTTGCAATTGAAATAACAAATGAAAAAAGCAGCAGAAGCTCTAAATTTAAAATCAATCACTTTTAGGTAAATAACAAATTTTATAATACTTCCTGTTATGTGTACTAAATCAAGTTAATAGGATATTAGAAAGATTAAACATGCATATGCGTATATATAGAAAGTATAGTAGAAAGTACACACAATGCAAATATACTTAATACATGTATGTAGTATAAGGAAATTATTTATTTAGTTATTAGTGTTTGTGTTTTATTTGCCCATAATGCATAAAATTTGAAAAAATGTTAGACATAGTTCAAGTGAAAAATTTTACAATATACTTTTATTCACTTTAATTCATTATTCTATTTTTAAGCACTTCCTGTTTAACTAATAAATAAAATATTTTCTTTACCAAACAAAAGTTTTCTTTTGTTTTTATTTTGACCTTGTTATGATACTTAGCTAAAATATCACGCATGTACGTGATTTCATAAACTTTTCATCTAAAAAAATATTATCTTACAGAATATTTTAACAAATTTTAATACTATAAGCAAATCTTCACTAATATCAATATTTTATTGTTAACAGCAAAAGTTAATTTATATAAAAAGCTTCAAGAAAATATATAAATTCTCTCGGGAAAATTTATTTTATCAAACATTAATCGATACCTATACAAAATCATCAATACAGTATTGAATGTAAAAAAATGATTTTATTTGACAAAGTTATTTATTTAAAAGGAAAATATAAATATCACATAAATAGAAATGTTTATTGTCTAAATATGAATATATTAAATTAGTTTAAAAGTGTATAGAAATAAAATATCAGTCTGTTCTAATTATAATAAATGATAAATCATTATTTTATTGAAATGAGATTAAAAAACGTAATTCTATATTTGAAAATTAACTGAAAAATTATTTACAAATGTTTCGATTTTAAATGAATTCATCAAATAAGTTGAAGCTTTTATTTCAACCATGTCATTGCTTTAATTAATTTAATCTCTTAAAAAATGTCTCTAAAAATACTTTTGCATAATATGGTTTGGTATCTTAAAAAAATTCTGGTGAATTGAGCTTTGACAAAAATATAAACACATTAAGACTTTTTTAATGATCTTATAATTTACAGATTTATCCACCTCAGTGCTTCTAAAAATTTTCCAGCTGTGCGTATCCATGATTTATCATGCAACCTATTAAAATTTCATGATTCTGTCTTGTTAACAGAAGAGCATTTATAAAAATACGTTTCGCACTTAATATTTTTTACGAAAGTAATTAATAATTTTTTCTTATTTCAAAATAAAAATATTTGATTATCAGAAAATGTTTAATTTTTGAAAATGTTTATATCGTTTGAAATTTTTTAAACACATTTAAAATGCTTTAAAACTTATAAATTAAGATTTATTTTACTGATATGTAGCATAATTTAATGCTTTATATTTTATTTTATTTTAAACTAAAAATGGATCAAGATTTCAATAATTTGGGAATGATGTCTTAGTCTGTTGATATATCATTGCATCCAATTTATGCAAAGATTTTACTCATAAAAGACAGCTTGTAAAATTGTTCTTCCATTATTTATCACAAACGTAATACTAGTATTAGAAAAATATTCATAAAATGTTTAAAATGGATCCAATTCTTGCAAATGTTGCCATGCTAAAAATCATTCTTCACAAAATCAATTTCAAAAATGTCATAAAAGTGCTTAAAATGACTAATGAATATATCTATATAAATATATTATATAGGCATATTATATATTTATAGTTAACTTGTTATACATAGTTTACTTGTTCGATACTTTAAATGCAATAAAAACATTTTTATATATTATTTAGCTGAATATAAAAAGCACTGTTTGCTTGAATTTAATCAAATTGTTAAACAAGAGATTTACTCAAGACATTTTACATTTTTCAAAATATTTTGTCATATGTTTTTTATGGAAAATATATAAAAATGGAAGGAGAATATTCATCGCTTTCACATCTTTCCTCTGTTTTACGTCTTTTAAATATAATTTACGTTTTAATGATGTCTGCACTATCATATAATTTTCTAATATAAGCAAGTGCACTTCTTGCAAGCATTTAACAAATATTCTGTTAAAATTAGAAATTCACTCACAAGTGCATACAATTCAAATTTTAACAAAATATTTGTTAATAATTTAAAATCATTATATCAGAGCAAAAAGAGTTATTTATATTAGAGCAAAATTCATAAATTATTTTAAAATACTTGTTACCCAAATTATTTTATAGCTGATAATATTTTCTGAAATAAGTGTTTTGATAGCAAAATAACTATATAATATAATTAATTATTTCATGATTTCATTTTATATAAATTACAGTTTATTAAACAAAAGGTTATTCAGTAAAAACTAATTTATATATAATTTAGTTCTAAGAGTTTTTGTCAAATAAAATATACAGAGCTAAAGGCCCATGTACATAATTAGAGAAAATTTATTAACTATCACCGGAATAAAAAATGTTTTCAGGCACTGTTAAAATACTTTATAATACACACACAAATTATTGTAAAAATAATAAGTAGCTATTATCTGACATTAAGTGATTCATATAAATTAAATATGTATAATTAAATGTTGAAATAGTAACTGTTGCATAGAAAATTGGGTTGCTTACCAATTATTCAAATGAAATTTATGTAAAATACTTTAGATTTTGCTTTATTGTTATTACTACAAGAACAAAAATATAATGCTTTATGTGCAATTGTTATTATGACAAAAACTGAAATATAATAACGCCTCAACTTTTAGATTCATGGAAATAAGTCATCTAATTTAGCTAGCACAGGTAATAAAAGAATTCTTGATTTATATAGGTAAATATTTCTCACACTTTCCCACGAGAAAATTATGCAAAGTAATGAGAAACGTAGTTTCCATGAAAGCTTAATTCTTCTGTTCTTGCTGCTTTGTTCGTCTGAACAAATATATTCTCCTGGAAACTCCACTCACTTAGTTCGGTATTCCGGGAATCCCGCGTGGCCTACTATCAAGACACTAGGATCCGCTTACTGCTTGTATTCTGCCACTCCAATCATTTTAAGACGCGGTTATTCAGAGATCGTTCCGCCAACACTAGTTCTCGGAGTGGTAATAAAGACGCCTTCGAGAAATCCTCCGCGGACCACAAGTAGTTCAAAGTGAGGAAGGATAAAATTCTGCTAATGTGAGAACTGCAGTTCCTGGAATGTCGGATGATGGAATGTCCTGTATTTACTTAAGGAATTCATTTTGAAAGATATCATTTGAGATATCATATCAATTAGCATGACCAAGTTGATGAGAAATAGTATAGTCAAAGTACACATTTATACACATACTATCTTAAATTTTGCCTGTAGAAAAATATATATTTAGGGGTAAAAAAAGTTGTTTTCACGGGAAATACAGAAATATTTCTGATACCTTTGGGATTTCATTTCTGAGTAAATTTCTAAAATAATTAATTGTCCCAAAATTCATGAATATAATATGCTCCTGAGAGCCCCGAAGTGAAATAATTGAAAAAAAAACCCTCCAAAATTTAGAAAAATAATGTTATTTAAATATTAATCTAGCGCCTATATTACCATTACTTAAAATATATTTTTGTATTGTTGCTGAACACTTTTTTTGCAAAACCATTCAATTCTTTTCGAATATTTTAATAAAAAATTAAAAATTTTAAAAACAAAGCTCATTTGGGAGTTAATCATGCATAATTCTGCTACACATTGCACTGATTGCTCTACAGTGCTTATCATCAGTTTTTTCGGCTTTGATTTGTCATGCACATACTTTTTATTCTTTTCAATTGAATGCCTTATAATTCTGTCACAACTAGCACAGTAAGGGAAAAGGAATTTTACTTTAACTGAAATTCTTTTAAGATCAATAGGTTTAAGATTTCAACCACTCAATTGTATCAATGAGAGCAATTTCATTGTCAAGTCTTTCATCACGATGAAATATTTAGGATGTTATTCTTTTTATAGATAATTATAAAATACACCTGAAGAATTTGCTTATAAACTACAATCTTTAATTTAGACACATTAAAAATTAAATAAAAAAATCCCCTTTTAAGCTTAAACTAATGCAGTATTTCAAATATAGGCATATTAGGACGCTTTTCTCTAAGATAAATACTTTAAATATTATTGAAATTTTCCATTCTAAAAAGTTAAATGAAAAACAATTTTTATATTTTCCAGAAAGTGAAAACAATGTGCGTATACTATTCTTTATTTAAAATCTAGTTTAGTGTTGTTAAAGGAACAGGACTATATTATAGATATATTTTTATATCATTTTAAATTTTAGAAAATTAATCATACGTGTAGAAAAGACAAAAAAATATTTCATGGAGTTAAATTTAAAATTGGGATATCAAATTAGTTCATTTTTGGATACTTTGAATGTCAGTTATTATTTTGTAGTTAAATACCAAACAACAGTTAAAATACTTAAAAGTCAGTAACTCAAACAACTCTAATTAAAGTTATCAAAACAATCCAATAATTTTGATTATTGTATTTAATATAATATTTTAAAGTATCATTTATTATATATTTGCATTTGTTAAGTTCGTAATAATCTATCTTAATTAAACAGTATTAAGTGATTTAATTTTCAAAAACTAAATTATTAAAAAAAAAACTATGAAATATGTATTTATTTCTTAAAACTTTGAATTAGAACATTTTAAGAAAACATTCACCTTTTACCATTAAATTATGTATTTAGAATTGTTTCTACAATTGCCACTAATTACCATTAATAAAGTACTTTAAATGGTAAAAGTCAATAATATTTATCTCTTTTCAATCATTTTAATATTCGTTAAATACAAAAAATATTTCTTGTTCTTATAATTTAATGTGATTACTCTGAGGATTAGCAATCTAATTATGGCGACTCTTTCTTCATACCCTCGCCAACACCTAAGAAACGAGAATCGGAAAACCGGTTTTACCATCATTGGACAATGGTATATGTCTCCACAAAGGGCTTTATCAATTAAATTGATTAAGCTGCTTGAAATGAGATTTTTTTTAATAGTTTGGAACCATTTATGGTCTTATTATATTCCTATAAGTAAAATGTTAAGTAGTTAATTAAAACATTTTCTGAAAAATTCGCATTTAGATCAGAAAAATAAAACCAGACTTTCCCCATCATTATATTTTATCATCAGATTGATAAATATTGCCTTATAAGAAAACATCTATGTAACTAAATCTAAATTATATATATATATATAAATTCATTGTTTAAATTGCTTAAAAGCGAAGGCAGGAATATTAATAAAATTTATCTCTTTTTTAATATATTCCATTTAGTTACTCTATAAAATTGTTTGAAAATTTAATTCTAGCATTGTGTATTAGTTTACATACAATTACGAATTTCTTAAAATATCCTGCATATAACTCCTTTTGTTACAAATGTGACGATGGAGAATTATTTTTCCAATCATAATGAATAATTTTTTAAATTTCCTAAACTATAGTAAATATTTCTTGCTAAATATTTAACTACATAATTTATTCTTGATATTTCTCTAATTATAATTAATCATTCCTGTTTTTCCTACCGTTCCTGCTCAGTACAAATAAAATTATTTATAATAATAAATTGGACATATCTGGACATATTTGCAACTTATTTTAACGTATCAAATATTTTAGTAGATTTCATTTGATATTTATTAGGCATATCATGAATGAAAAAGAAATGAAATAATTCTATGACGGTGTGAAATTTCATTTGAAAAGACAAATAAAACTCAGTAATTGATAAATTTCTCAAGTACATAATAAAATTATACGATAAAAATATATGATAAAATTGTACGCTTGAGAAATTTTATCAATTCCAATTATTTATAAAAGTATTTAAGTTACACGATTTTGTATTTAATATTTTACCAAAAATTAATTCACATGTTTTTACTTTCAAGATGAATTATTTTAAAATGCAGCTCTTATTGCGTATAAACTATTAATTAATATTTATTAATAAATATGATTTAATAAATATTAAATGCCATTTATTAACAATAATTATTCATTAATCATCTTGATTATTTTATAAGTTAAATATTTAATAAAGTAAAATTATGGAGGCAATTATCATAACAATTTTTCGATATGATCAAATAACGCGTTAATATAAAGAAATAAATTTTTTATTTCTATATGATTTATTGCAATTATTTTAATTAAATGTTTTAAATTCCTTAATTTTTTATTATATTTAATATACTTAATTGCTTAAGTTTTTAATTATAATCTTACGCAATTAAATTCAAAATTTTCGAATTATACATTCATTATGAATTCTAAGCAGTCGCTTATATTTTTATAATTATCAATTAGTGAATTCCTTAAATATGGTGCAGTGTCGTAAATTTATATTGTATAATCTATAGACTTTATTTAAGATAAAACTGTATTTTAATCAAGTTTTGTGTATAACTATATGTCTTTAAATATATATATATAAAACTTAATTATGTGATTTTATGGTTTAAACTATGTGCGTCTGTTTTCTTTTAATTAACCTGTTCTAATAGTTTTTGAGGAGCAGAATAGTATTCTTGAGTTGAATTTAATTGGAAAGCATTAATTAGTATAGCTTCATTATTCTTTTGAATTCTCTAAGGAATAAATCTGAATAACATTAATGTTGCTGCAATAATTTCATTTCATAATATCAGTGCTTTTGTCTCGGCACTCTTTAAGTTATTTACGATCATGTAATTCAGACAATAATTTGTAAACATTTTTCATTCCTCTTTTTTTAACTGCATTGAGTTTTTCGAAGACAATGAGAACTCTCCAGAGAATTAATTTCCATCTCTTAATATGTTTATACATGTCTGCATTTAATTAAAATATAAATATTATGCATGACTTCTTCGTTATATAAGTTTTAAAAATATAATAGTATTATCAATATGGAAATATTCAATATTCTTTCGGATACAATTCAATCCGAAACTTTTATGGTTAATGTAGATTAACAAGAATGGTGTAAGCTAAGATGTTGAACTATGCTTAAAATCAAGAAAGGATGGTAATCATTCGTGCTTAATAAATTCAAGTAGCCTAATTAAGCAGAATTTTTATCCTTTAATCCTTTGAAATTAATGATGACACGTGTTCTCTTTGCTGAAAAAAAAAGGTACAAACTGATATGATTAACCACCAAAATTAGACCAATATAATTTTTTTCAATTACCAACAAAATTTTCATTTATTTTTGAGTGTTTTATGGTTTTATTATTGTGCGTACGACATTCTTTGACGATGAGATCTTAATTTCAATCCTGGACATTAATGAATAATGAGATAGGAATATTTAATAGATATATTTAATTATATTAATACTGCGCAATGGCTTGATTACATCAATAGTTTTTTACAATATACATTCCCGGTTGTGAAAAACACTTAGTAGACAACAAGATACTACCAGGGAACTTTATATGCATGCATAAGGTTACAAGAAATCATTACGATTTCAGAATATTAGATTATTTTCCTAAGATACCGTATGAAAAATGCTACAAATTAGTTGATGGTAATTCCGCTAATGGCAGCTATAGAAGCCAAAATATGTATTGACATCAAATCTGTGAGGTTTCCCATAACTTCTTGAAAAAGATCATGCTTTAATCTTCACAACTGGGCAGTTTATTCGCCAGTGTTAGTGGATGGCTACAATTGCTGTTTATGCATTTCCCAGATGTATTTGGTCTATTGTTAAAATCTGGTGAGCTACCAGGCATGGAAGTACATCACATATTTGAAAACACTGTTCGGAATAAGTGAACGAATATTGCCTTTCTGATAAATGACATCCGGATTATCTTATTGCATAAGCAGTAAACTAATGGTATTAAAATCTTTTCTACGTAAATGCATGTCATCAAATATCGTTAAAGAAAGACTACAGGTGTTCGTGTGTTCCAGCAAAATACTCATCACATTGTCACTGTTTTTGTAACAGCTGTAAGCTTTTCGACAACAGTAATCTGAAACGTAGGTTAGAATTGTCTCCTCTACACGCGTTTGTGCTAGTTATCAGCATTGAGACTAACTCGCCATTCATTGCTGAAAATCACACACTTCCAAACATTCATACTCCAAACTGTTGAAGGTCAGCAAAATTTCAATAGGTACTGCCTTTACTGATGTGGGCTCAGTGATAGGTGTTTTAATGGTCTTGCATGCGTTTTTAATGGGAAGCATTCATCGGTCAGTAGCTTCTGATTTGTTACCCCTCGATGTCTGGAAGATGGTGAACTGCATCGAACTGATTATTAGGACGTTGTTGGTGAGGACGTGGCTGCTCTTATAATTGCGTTTGTGATGATTCCCTAGCGCTAGGATCGCACGCATTTGTTCTCTTAGGACGTCCTAACCCTCTGCGATTGTAAACTATCGCTTCAGTGATCTGTTGTTACACATAAACATCGATTGACAATAACTGCGCTCCGTTTAAGTTGTCTGCCAATACAACAGTTTGATTAATCTGTTTTTCTGAGGCTTATTATATGCTTACTCTCAAAATCAGACAGTTGTTCGCACTGTCATCAATTATGTTTCTAGGCATTTCTAGTCAAAATATCATCCAAGTTAATAAATTTGTTTGAACAAATTATGGAGTTTGTTTACCCCCAGCTGTGTATCTCATATTAGCAAAACACGTTTGCCTTTATTCCATTATGGTTGAATCATCTCTTACCAGTATACAATCCTGAAAGTTTCATAATAGTATTTTGGTTTCTTTTGGTTACATATATTTTTGTATGAGCGAGTGCATTTATACATTCACCGCATATCTTAGGAAGATCTTTTTTTCTGTATAAAAGATGGGGGCTATTTAGGCACCTCAAAGGAGGAAAACATAGAAGTGGCTATTCCAACAGATGTACATGCAGAAGTTCAATATCTATATCAAATTCTCTAAAAATGTCTGTAATCTTTGCTATTACCTTTCATTGTAAATAAACCAACAGTCCTATTGTGAACCCAGAAAAATATATTGTTGTTTCCCACATTCTCTATATTAGCAACTGTCTGTCGCAGTAAGTGCTTTGAAGTTTTACAAGTTCACTCCTTACAGATCATTGAATACGGTCTATTTTATGAAATGGCTTTTTTCTGGAGAAAACTTAGTAGATGTTAAAACATTCTTAAGTATTTTTCTGCTGTTCTACTATTAACTATGAAATAAAATTAATTATTAATAATTAAAAGGTTACTAATAAAAATTATGAATAAAGTAACTCATAGGAATGATATGGATGTTTCAAGTATTTTTTTTTAAATTTTAAATGTGTGTCATATCTTACATTTGACATCTCCATTTCATAATTTGTAATCAATTAAGGGTAAAATATTTTATGATTAAATAAACTATTAAATTTTAAAATTCTATTCATAACTGTAACGTAAATCGAACACGTGTGATCAACTATAATATCGTGAACACCTGTTTTCCGGAATAGTACATCATTTTATTTATTGTACATAGTATTATGTAATCAAAAATATTATGTAGTGTTTATTATTTAATTTCTAATAAATTATCAAAATATAAAAGTGATAGGAAACACGTTTCCAGTTTTTATTATCTCTTATATTATTATACATCATTGTATAACATGTGCTTATAATAATAAGAATTTAATAATAAGAATATAATATTCAGAATTTAAAGAAATTCCATTAATCAAAGTCATAATAATAATCAGATTAAATGTTGATAACCATAATAGAGAATAATGTGAAAATGGTTACGTATTAGAATTAATTATCTCTCCTTGTAGATTATCATGATAATAGACATGCATACATGTCACGTGATAATAACCTTTCTATTCAACCGGATATTAAATGTAAATTTAGTTTGGTTAATATAAATAAAATTATCTCTCTCTGCTTTATTGGATTACTTTATCGATGCGTTTTGATGAAGTTGACATTATTTTATTATGCATAAAAGGAAATTAATATTATAAAACCAATTCCATGTAATTGATAATTTTTTAAAGAAAATATTCTATAAATCATTAAAATATATATTTTAATTTAATGAAAATTTTATGAAAATTATTTTTAAATAATGTGATAATAAGAAATTGCTGAATTTCTAGCTCGGGAATTTTTATTGTTACTATTTCAATTCAAATGAAATGAAAATTCTTTTTTGGTAACAAATGCAATAACTTTTGATAGAAATATCAAAATCTTAATTAAAATTTCCTGATAGTTTTAATTTAGAATTTTGTTAGTTATTATTTTTTCTTATTTTAAAGTTTAATGAATTTTATTAAAAAGAATTTAATAAAGTATTATATTCTTGGAATAATTTTCAGCAGAATGAAAGTTAAAATTATATAAATTAAAGTGACTTTATGTTTAATTAGCTACACTAAATAGAGAAACGTAAATTACTGCTTGCGTATTTTTAAAAATGAATTAATGGAAAAAAAAATCATATTTGTCAATGAAAATAGCTAAAATGAAAACAAGAATTTTTAATATAAATAGAGTAATACAAATAATGCAATATTTTTTAAAGTTTATTGTATTTCCAATTTTCTTTAAAAAGGAAACTACTTTACAAAAAACTAGCAATAGAAAATTTTGTATGTATATATATATATATGTATATATATACATAATTTTCTAATGTTATATATATATATATATATATATATATATATATATATATATATA
>JAPDSC010106539.1:0-20719 GCA_026290005.1 Latrodectus geometricus
TATATAGATCTTGCTTGTGCAATATGGCGAGCTTTTTGGCAAAATTATGAAAAATCGCAAACAGTAATGTTTCCCGTTAAGTAAATTTTTATCAAGTACAAATAACATAAAAAAAATTAAAAATATTTTTTTCTGACTTTCTAAATAACATTTCGATTATAAAACTGCAATATTTGTGTTAGAAACTAACTCAGCTGTAAATTATTTAAAACACGTTATCATTCAATGGGTTTTTTTTTTTTTTTTTTTTTTTTTTTTTACAGTAATATTATTTAAATCAAAACAAAAAGCTTGAATCGTGCTTAAGACATCTTTGACATCTTAATATATTATGTAAACAAACTTCCTGTTAGTTGCATATTCCCGATTCTTAATAAATGATTTACTCTTTCGTAGGCACTTTTTTTATAATTGCATTCGATGTGGGTGAAGGACTCATTGAATACAATCAATTCTTATAAGAATTTTCTCTTTTTTCCAAGGTATTAGCATTTATAATGATTATCTTAACATAACTTTTTTAGACATAAAAGTTAAATCTCGTGTTAAATTAAACAACAAAATCAAATAATTTTCTATATTTTACTCAATTGTATGTAACAATATTAACTTTTATTTATACTTTAACTGCCAACTCTATTAAGCCATTAACTCTATTTAATAAATATAAATTACCCTGAAGTGGCATTTCTTAAGCCATGCTAGCAGAAGCGCAATAAAACCTGTAGAACCTTCATCGACTTTTTACGTTATGTAAGTTCAATTCAGCACGATGATATTTGGCTGAGAAGGTAAAATTTAATAAAGAACATTTTTTGAATAAAAAATTCATAGTAAATTCTAATTAAACGTCGTCTTATTTTATAAAGAACTATATACTCTTAAAAATCTTAACAAATATTACGGATTAAATTTTTTATACAATTTTAGTTTGACTTGTATGTATGATTTATTTTATTCATAAAAATCGAAAATCTGCTTCATTATGCAAAAGAATTATAAGCCATTTTTTTTAAAAGAAGAACGAAGTTTTTCATTAGCATGCTTTATAAGCATTTTACTTTTTTAATTTAATTTCCAAATGAAATGCTAGCTGATATTTTATTAATTAACACCCAATCACAATTGCTCATTTTTATCACTCTTAAAATATTAAGTTCATAAATAAAAGTTTTAATAAATAAATAATGTGTCGTATGATTCTTTTGTGAGTTTAATGATGTAACTATGATTTCTTGTAGAGTTGGCTGTTTGATCAAACATTTATGCTAAAAATATATCTTTCCTTTTAATTTTGAAATCAGCAAAGATGCTGACAAGGGAAATATCATTCCAAAATTTCTTTCCATGAAATTTAGGGACATTTAATTTTCTTAGTTTATATTTTACATTATAATGACGCATAATTTTCATCATCAAGATTACGTCATGGACTAAATTTTTTGGTCCTAACTAGACATTTTGAAGAAAATTTACTTTTTTTTAATTTTTACTGTTCAAACTTTATCGTATTCGATGTACAACGTGAAGTGTTCATAAAGCTTTTGAAAATCGCAACATGAATTAAAGATTATTACCGCTCACTTTCGTCTCATTTCAATGTTTAAGAAACAAAATTTCTTTGGGGTTAAAATTTAGATTTATAAAAGAAAAAGAATCCTGGAAATATTTAATTTGTTGACAAATTCTGTATGCAAAAGGATTGCAAGTTTTTCTATGACTCAATTTTCAGTTTAAAAAAAAATGAATAAAATTCGAAGTTAGTGAAATTAGAATTGTGGGAATTTTCTTATTCCCTTTAATAGATGATCTTTTAATCCACGAGGGCATCAATTAATAATTCCTTGGCATGTAATTTCACTATTTCGGCTATTATTGAGACCGATGATTCTTTTTCTTTTCAATTATTCATAAATCTGCACATGAACTTGCCCAAATCACTTAAGATAGGTAAAATTTTTAATTGTTTTCCTGTGATTAAAAAAAAAAGACGTCAGAGGTTTAAATCACTGAAAAAATTAAACTGATTTACTATACAATTGCATCTTGTAAAATCATGATATAGCAGAACAATTATGAACTTCAAGTAATCTCTCTCTGTTTCTCTCTCTCTTGGTTGATATATTATTTATAAGTGTCAAGTACAATATATATCATTTGAAGAACTTGTTTTTTTAATATTAAAATTATCATCAAGCGATGGGAAATTATTATTTTTGTTCCTTTTTTAGAATATGGTATGTATTTTTCGCAGTTGAATTTCACTAGCTTCTTATTGAAGATTCTTTATCATCCCTTTTTGGAATTCTTGTCTAATTTTGTCTCTCTTTAAAATAGATCTAATTTAAACTTCATGACGCATTTTTCTTACCTTTTCTTTAATTTTATTCAAATTTTGATGAGTTATGTTTTTTGCCAAATCTAATTGAAATAGGTGGATCATAAATGAGGTGAAGTTTTAGATTTTCAATGTTATTTAGATGTTCTTACGAGTGAGGTTCCTTCATGTTATTGTGTAATACATAAAACTGACGGTGTTCAAATTATTACCGAACAGATCCTACTCTACAAACAAATCCTAATGAAACTTTAAATATATAATATGTTAATCACGATTAGTGATTTCATCTGAAATAATTTAACTTTTTATTTTTCAGTGTTGTATGTTGACTTTAAGGAATGTACAAATGCGGGATGTATTAACTGTTACACTTAGAATTAAGCTACGCCTTATATATAATGTCCATGGAATTCCTGGAAAAAATTTAATTTTAACGCGTTTGAAGGCTCATATATATATTATAGTTTTTAAAATTTTACAGCATTCTAAAGATAATTTAGTAAAGAAAAACAGTAACTTTTGTCCTATTCTGTCAAAAGTTAGAGCTAAATAGTTGGTAATATGAAGCATTATTGGTTTGATTTGAAAAGATATTCCTTTATTTTAGTTATATTGTATTCATTACAGACTTTGACTGATAAAAATTAAATTATTCTTTCATTGCTAACTCTCAAAGGTTGAACAGATTATATCGAGTTTAGAAAAAGAAAAAAATCTTGTTGATTGGATAACGGAATTATTGGTACAATGCTACTTGGAGTGATGAGACCAAAATCTGCTTGCTTGGTTTCGATGACTATAATACTTAAAATGAATATATTAGCAAAGGTTTGCATTTTGAATGAAATACATTTATAAAGAAATATCAAATTAATATCTTGTTATATGATTTGCAGGACATCAAAAGATCTATTCAGAACTTGTACATGTAATGTAAATATAAATTGCCAAAATCACATGAAGGAAATATTAGAGCCTAAACTGAAGTCTTCCACGTAAGCCACACATGATATTTTCCAAGACAATCAAGAATTTATATTTCGACAGATTAGTTCCTTACCATATGGCTATTATGTGCAAAAAGTAGTTTCAGGATAATCATATTCCTTTACTGGAATGACTTTAAAACATTAATTACATCAGATCTTTTATAATTCTGTTGAAAATCTTTGAAGGCTATTGATAAAACTTTTAAGTGAAAAATAACCTCGAAATAAAAGTCAACCAACCAATAGAAGAAACAATTAAATATTTATTTCACCGCATTATAATCTGTGAATTTAAAAGCTTAATTCACTCTTAGGAAAAAGAATTGTATGACCGTAATTAAAGCTGATAGTTAGCCAACTAAATAATAATTAATATTGTTGAAATGCATGTGTATATCATTATTCCTATTTTTTTCTTATACTTTATATTTTTATACAATTTACTTGTTAAAAATTATTTCATTAATATTTTGATTAACTTATCTTTTCAATGATATATGATTTCGAGTTATCATTTCAAAAAACCTTACCATTATGAATTCTTAATCATCAGAAACAGATTCTTTCGAAAAGGTTTCCATAATTTTATACATATGCATTGTTTCCATAAAAATATTTTCAATGTATTTACTTCCATTGTAATTGACATTAATAGCTAATCTTTGTTTAAAAAAAATCTGAGTAGTGAGTTTATTTATTCATTAACTCATTAGTTTAAGAATATTACTTAAAAACAAAAACGTTAAAAATTTTTGCCACCATTTATATATATCGTCAGCAGAATAAATACTTCCTCTCTAGAAGCGACTCATTACTCCATTTGAAACGTTACACCCATTAATATTCTGCGGTATGTGACCGAATTCCACCCTAGAAATATTGGGCTGAACGAGCTTTGTTCAATTATTGCCCTTATAGAAGAAACCAAATTATGAATTTATAATTAATGACACTTTTCTTTTGTCACAATTTTTTTCCTTACATTTTTTTTTTTTTAATTTTTTTTTTCCACTTGCAAATTGTTTAAATTAAAATGGATTTGAATATCTTCAAAAGAGAAGAAGAGCTTTCTGTTCTTTCTTCTATAACATTTTATAGCCATTCATTAAGTTTATAAATTCGTAAAATTTTATTTGTTAATTTAATGAAAAATCTTTTTATAAAGATTAATTAAATACCTTGTTGCCGCCAACCTGTCTAGTGGTTAGCGTACCTGACTACAGATGGGTGGGACCTGAGTTCGAATCCTGGCTCGGGCATGGATGTACTCTCTCTCTCTCTTTCTTGTCTTTGTCCTTTCTTTGCGTGTGAATGGTTGCCTACCCAATAAACGGGTACCTATGGCATGTGTGTACTGAGGAAGTCGGACTCCACACCAAACATGGTTCAGTTGGAAAAGTGGAGCAGCGCACCCCATATTGCCTGGCTGGCACACGACAACAACAAATACCTTGTTTTTATAGCTGAATTAAGAATACAATTTTTAACATTTATACCTATTGTATACTTTGGCGCTTATGAAGTTACGTGTAAAAATTTCATATTCTTGAAAGCTTTCTCTTTAAATATTGCATTCATTTATGAATATATGTATAAATTAATCACACAGCTTTAGTAAAATAATGATTGATATAAGTCTTCCGTGTTTACATGTTGAATCTTCTGGTGTCCCTTACAAGATAAATTTTCTTTACACAGACAATTTAAATAAATATTGTTGTTTATAAAAAATTCGTTTAAAAGCAGGATTCTGCTTAGACTTACAATAGCCTAACTTTAAAAAGTTCTTTTTGGGGAAAAATAGATTTTTGACTGTTATGACTAATATAGCATCGATATCTTCTTTCCTCTACTCAGATACTGTCTAATTTTTCTTAAGAGGTGGTAGGCTAAATACTATCTTTCTGAAAAAATGTCCATACGTAAAAGCAGCATATTGTGTAGAGCATATTAGGTTGGGAAAAAAGATTTTACATCCATTATATATATTTTTACAGGAATTTTTGTAATTTCTTTCGGATTCACTTTGTAAAAAGGCTTAAAACAGTTTTCATGTAGATTGTCAGGTCTTGCGCGAAGCTACGACTGCTGACATGCGATCAACTTCGATAATTTTTGCGATTTTATAGACATTCTCGACGATGCTGTATTCACAGGCGAAAAGCATCCTTAACATCAAAAATATCCGAACCGAATCGACGAAACCAAAATTGTGCATAACTGGTTGTTACAGTCATATATAGGATGATAAACACCTTTCACAATTTTAGCCACCTGGTTAGCATTTTCACCATTATAAAAGAAAAATTAAAATGTATCGAATTTTCTGTTTGTTGTCTTCCATTTTTAAAACCTTGTACTCGTAACTGAATGAATCAAACAAAAAACCACAAAAGAATATTTTAATGTCAAATGTCACCTTTCCAGCGAGCATAAACCTGAAATTGTTCGATAGATACCTCCCGAGATAGCGATCACTACAGACAGTAAGACTACGATCACTACATTACGAAGACTAAGACAACGATCACTACAGACAATAAGAAAAAATAATGGATTACTTTTTCTCCAAACTAATATGTACTATCAGAATTACAGTTTGATAACTTAAGAATCAATACAAGCAATTGTTGAAATTAAACATGTTGTTATAACTTTACTATGATTAAGATATGTATCTCCCAGCCGTATCGTTGTGATAGCATTTTCAGCATCATTGGGTAAAAGAGGATGCTTGAGTAACCATATTGAATGATGTGGGTGATGCTGAGAAATACACTACTGGCCATTAAAATTGCTACACCAAGAAGACGTAAAATTTATACGAAAGGAAGAAGGTGCTGTGATATGCAAATAATTAGCTATTCAGGGCATTCAGACAAAGCA
This sequence comes from Latrodectus geometricus, assembly GCA_026290005.1. NCBI lineage: Eukaryota > Metazoa > Arthropoda > Arachnida > Araneae > Theridiidae > Latrodectus > Latrodectus geometricus. The sequence continues at coordinate 6,217 of JAPDSC010106539.1, forward strand.
GGCGCCAGTAGCAACACCTACATTGTGTTTAAATGAGGAAATTATTCAGCCGGTTCCTCATACACAAATTGCATTTGAACGTTGTTGCCTGGTGAAAAGTTGTTGTGATGCCTCGTGTAAGAAGGAGAAATGCGTACCAGCACGTTTCTGACTTTGATAAAGGTCGAATTGTAGCATACCGGGATTGCAGTTTATCTTATCGCAGTATTGCTGCTCGCATCGGTCGAGATCCAATGACTGTTAGCAGAATATGGAATCGATGGGTTCAGGACGGTAATACGGAACGCCATGCGGAATCTCTACGGCCACCTATCACTAGCAGCCGAGAAGACAGGCATATTATCCGAATGGCCGTAATGGATCGTGCAACCACGTCACGAGCCGTGAGTCAAGAAACGGGGTCGTTTGGAAGACAACAAGTGTCTGCACGAACAGTTCGACGACGTTTGCAGCAGCATGGACTCTCAGCTCGGAGACCATGGCTGCTGCTTCCCTTGACCCTGCGTCATACACAAGATCGCCTTCAATGGTGTGATCAACGACGAACCTGGGCGCACGAATGGCCAGACGTCATCTTTTCAGATGAATCCAGTTTCAGCGACACTGGCATCGTGCATTCGTCATCGTCATACTGGCCCATCACCTGGCCATTGGATACACGTCTCGGTCACCTCTTGTTCGCATTGACGGTGCTTTGAACAGTACACGTTACATTTCTGGTGTGTTACGACCCGTGGCTCTACCCTTTATTCGAGTCCTGCGAAACCCTACGTTTCAGCAGGATAATGCCCGACCGCATGTTGCCTGTATTGTACGGACTTTCCGTGATACGGAACATGTTCGGCTGTTGCCCTGGCCAGCACGTTCTCCAGATCTTTCACCAATAGGAAACGTCTGGTCAATGGTTGCCGAACGACTGGCTCGTCACCAAACGCCAGTCACTACGGTTGATGAGCTGTGGCATCGTGTTGAAGCTGCATGGGCATCTGTACCTGTACATGCAATCCAATCTCTGTTTGACTCAATGCCCAGGTGTATAACTGCTGTTATTACTGCCAGAGGTGGTTGTTCTGGGTACTGATTTCTCAGGATCTATCCAGCCAAATTTTTTTAAACTTTAATCACTTGTTATTTTTAGTATAATATATTTGTCCAATAAATATCATTTTGTTATCTGCATTTCTTCCTGGTGTAGCAATTTTAATGGCCAGTAATGTACGTGCATATGATTATGTCTCATTTAAATGGTTTCTGATCTTTGTTCTATATTAATGCCCTGGAATAAGATACACTAAATAATAAGTAACAAATTTTATAAGTTGAGGCTGCAGTGTCCTAGTAGGTTAGGACTCATTATCGGAATGTAGGGAGTTTGAATATCGACTAAATCGAAGATTCGTTGTATTCACTAAAAAGGGACATTTGAATTTTAAATAGGTCGTGGTCGCAATGTATTACAAGTAAAATAATATTTCTTGGTGTGGAAAGTCAAGTATTACTGGGTCTTCTGCTTGATCCCAGGTTCTAAATTACGAAGATTCCCACATGGTTGCTTCCACTAATTGGTCGTACCCAATTATGGATTAGGAAGAGAGAAATATGCTGGTGCAACAACAACAACCAACAAATGTGCCAAAAGTAAACGGAAAAACCACACTAATTTCAGTAGTTTACGGTTCGAATTTATTAAATTCCTCTCCGAAAAATGATGTCTTATCACTTGACCAATCCCGAGCTGTAAATAGTTGTGTGAATTAAAATATAACGATTAAAAAAAATTGTTTACAATTAAGACAGATTGTGCTAATAAAAGTTTGCTTCAAAGTTATTGTTTTCAATAAAAGGTTCGGTTTATTTCAAAACAACTGTTTCGAATTTATTATTACATTTCAAAATTACTTTTTTTTAGTAAAAGTAAACATAAAACTTGGTTAGGCATTTTTCTTTTAAAAAATATTTTTTGTTTGAAACTAGTTTTTTTTCATATAATTAACTTTGTAAATTCTTATATATTATGTTTATTCAGTTTTTTCCTAATTATTGTGAAACTTTTATAAAATGATTTTTGCAAATAGTTGGACACAGAAATGTGTTTTGCATTTTTCACAGACTGGATTATGCAGACTGTTTATTTTGATTCAAATGATCAAAACTATTTTGAATTCCATTTCAAAGTAATTATAAGTTGTTCGATTCTTATATCTTTTCTTGTTTTCTAGAGCAATTTTCCAGAAAATCATGCCAATAAGATAGTTTCTTTTAGATGTATAGGTGTCAACCATTTTGCTGTCTAATATCCTCAGAAGAAATAATAAAATTACTCATTTTTTTAATCACATGTCTTCTTTTGGATCATTAAACGTATTTTCTTCTTTCATAGGAGCTTATCATTTTGAAGGATCGTAGCTATTACCGAAGAAAGATTTTTTATTCTTATTTTTGAAATCACTAAAAATGTGAGAAAAATTTCTCATAAGTTTTCATATCATCCTATGAAAATGAGCGACAAACACTTTTATATCTCGTTAATTTAACTGTGATAGATTTTTTTATCACAATACCGGATGAAATCTCTATTCAAGAAAATAACTCATTGCGTGTTTTTTTTTATTTATTTATTTATTTATTTTATTTATTTTTTTTTGAAAATCTTGATTTTGAAGAGGTAATTGCGTATGGTGTGAATATCTTGTTCCTGAAGTAGTTGATTTGAGAAAATCATCCACGGTTAATGTGAGTGAGGCTACTGAAATTAACAAAAGACCGTCACCTCTTCTTTTGCTAACCCTGGGAAAGAACTGAATGATTTAAAAACTTTTCTCAAACATTTTAGCCTTTGAAGGATACTTAAATAATATTTTAGTAGGTTAACTCTTTTTTCAGATTAAATAAAAAAAATAAGACAAAAAAACTGCTATTATTTTATGTCATTAAATTTGTAAGAATTGTTTTTGTTTTTATACTCATCACATGAATTTAATTTAATAATAATTAAAGCAAAATAAATATTTTATAAGAATTTTCAATAAAATATAGTTTGCGGAATTACATAAATTTTCTAATAATCTCGAAATAATATTAGGTTAGGGAAAAAGAAATCCATTATTTTTACGTGAACTTTATGCAACTTCTTTTGGATTCACTTTGTAAAAAGGTTTAAAACAGCTTTCATGTAGATTTTTAGGTCTCGCGCGTTACGACTGTTGACATGCGGTTAACTTCGATCATTTTTGATATTTTATAGACATTTTCGACGATGCTGCATCCACATGCGAGGTGCATCTCTAACATCAAAAATACCCGAACGGAATCGACGAAACAAAAATTGTACGAACTGGTTGCTACAGTCTTATATAGGACGATAAACACCTTTCACAATTTTAGCCACCCGGCTATCTTTTTCGCCGTTACAAGAGAAAAATGAAAATGTATCGAATTTTCCGTTTGTTGTCTTCCATTTTTAAAACCTTGTACTCGTAACTGAATTAATCAAACAAAAAACCGCAAGAGGATATTTTAGTGTCAAATGTCACCTTTCCAACGAGCATAAATCTGAAATTGTTTGATAGATACCTCACGAGATATCGATCACTACAGACGTCTACCGAAAAAATAATGGATTACTTTTTCCCCAACCTAATATTTGCTCCAATAAAATTTGCAGATGCAGAGTCATGCACCACTGTCTTTAGATAAATAACCCTCTGGTTCGATTCTCATCTTCATTGAAAAAATTTTTAACTTAAGTCTTTTTCTAGGATAAATTTGGGTTGAAAGTTACAGTAGAATGAGATTTATTATGAATCATAATTTTCCAATGTGTTATAATTTTTTCTTCATATTATGCGCTATAATATTGAATAGAACTTTGCAGGAAATTAAATTTTGTGTTTTCAAAATATTTACACGCGTCAATATATTTTTCCATATTAATATAAAAATAATATATCCGAGCTACCGTAATTATCTAAACTTATATTCACTCCACTATTTAAATTTCTTTAAGAATGTTTCTAATTTATAAAAATTTCTAATATAACTTTGATATAGTTTATTATGTGTTTAAGACGTTACGCGTTAACATTATAAAAATATTTTAAATTATCATTTGAGCATTCAAAATAAAATAGATTGCATTAAAAATATCACAATTACATCACAATAAATTCACCCCATTACATTATCATAAAATTATGCTATCTTTATTATTACATTTCCATAAAAACAAAATTTATTTTATATTTCCTTAAGAGAGAGTATTTATTTTTAAATTAAATCATATTATTATTGAGCATTCAAAAATATTTTGTATTAAATATCAACTTGAAATTATATATCTTTATTATTATATTTCCTTAAAAAATACCTCTTTATGTTGTTTCAAACCACTCGAGAAAATATTTATATTTTTACAAATTTTATTAAATTATTTCATGTATTTATATAAATATATTTTATTTTTTTGATGTAATTAAAATATTTTAAAATACTATTATATTAAAATTATGATATTCATCATAAAAATAAAACAAACACAAACTTTAAATCAGCTAACTTAAATAGTTCGCATGTTTTTTTAAAAAGCCTTTAAAGTTCTTGAAAAAAGCGTTTCATTTTCAAGTATTTGAAAAATATTAAAATATTTTCAAAATCACCTTAAATTTAAAAATTCCTAAAAAATAAATGAAAATTTTTACTGAAGAAATTATCTCTAGATGAAAAAAGTGTATTTGCTTAATGTGACTCTGTACATTTCCCGGACTGGTAGCCGTATGGTTATCGCTCTGGCATTTGGTTCAACAGTCCGTGGGTTCGATCCTCTTCTCAAGTTACGCTGTTTCTTATTGTATACAAATCATACAAAATGTCTTAAATACATCGATCTATTGTCGAGGAAAATAAGTTTCGAAGAGAATGTAATCCGAAGTTATGTGAACAACAGAATATTTTCAGAATCATACTTTGACCTCAACAATCAACGTGATTACCTCTCAAATATTTAACTTTAAACATGATTCTGTTGAATAATGTATGTGTATTTGTTTGTTTTTTTTAAGGAAAATCTTAATATTATAGGAACCAAGAACATAGATATTTATATCCAGGTTTGGTATCAATAAAGAATAAACTCTGATTTTAATTCTATATTTTTCGAGCATAATAAGTTATTAAGCTTATTTGAACGAATTCGGTCTGCTGTAATAAAACAGAATTTTTTAAAGCAATACGAATATGGATGGATGGAAATAACGTGAATTGAAAGCTTTGTAATATCTTATAGAAGTACTTTTAACGGAATTCATCAATAATTAATTAGTATTCATAGCTCCATATGCTTCGAAATGCTTTCAAATTTGGATGTATTTTAAGCAAAATTTCACAACTCTCCTCGTATAAAGAGTTTCCTGAATAAAACAGAGGGAATATTAACAAAACAAATTATGTAGCCTAGATGGCTCTAAATTGTATTTGTTAATAAAACTGGTGTAAGTGTTCTTCTTAAATGAGAATAATTAATTTAATTATACGCCCTGTGTTTGCGTCAAGAGTTACAAAACCGGGTCTGTGTTGGGTTAAAATGTAAATTATCCGCATCAAAGCAGGTGTCTAATGCCTTCTTTAATAAAATACCAAATTGATAAACTTTTTGTTCTTTCTGCCTAAAGTTTCGGTGTGACAATTGTTAGCTCTTATTGCAGAATTTTATTATGCCTAATTATTTAAATGCTGCGTCTATTTTATAGTGTTTGACCATTCGGGATATTAAATTCCCAAATCAACTGAAAATGCTGATCTAGCAAATGTAGAAGTCAAGCTTCTAAACGTTTAAAGAATAAAAAGAATTCAATGTAAGAAAGGATTGCAAAGATTAATTTGCAATCCTTTCTTACATTAGGATTTAATCATGTTATTGGGATTTAAACAGAATAAATTCTTCCTCAGAATAGAGAATTTTTAAGTAGCTTAACTGTTAACATATATTAACAATTAAGTACTTGAAAATTCTCTATTCTGAAGAAAAAACTATAATCAATTTATCCTGTTTAAATCCCAATAATAAATCTCATGAAAAGAAAGGGTGGAATAAATTGAATAACGTCTTAAATGCAGTAGTTGAAGCTAAGCAAGTCAAGAAGAGTAAATGTCAAAAGAATTTATGCAATTAGATTATTATTTGAATAATTCAATGTTGAGTTTAGACTTTATCTGAATTTTTCCTAGGAATTCATTAAAAAACAGAAATATGCAGAATGTGTTGTGACACAGAATGTGTGAATGAATATGCAGAAACACAGAAATGTGCAGAAGTTTTATTACAATTCAATTATAAGCAAGTAACGATTAACAGTTAAAAAACAATTGACTCAGCAAGAAATTAGAAGTTATGAATATGAAAGGTATATTAGTTAGCTATTGAAACATGAAACTACAAAACGCGTTTTATACACTATTACTTTAATTAAGATTATATTCTATACAATTACTAATATCACAGAAAGTTATAGAGTGGCATAATTTTATATTAATTGCTTCAGATATTTTGTCCACTTTGGCAATCTTTGCTTTTCCTGTTTTGCTAAAATTAGTAACTGTTCTTTAATATTTATTTTATGCTTAATATTAAGTTGAAATAACGTTGAAAATATGTTCTCACTTTTTTATTAAAAATAATTGGCTGACTGGCATATATATTTTTTAAAATCTTATCATGTATGTATAAAATTATATAAAAAAATATCATTATTTGATTTTTCTTTTCTTTTATTTTTTCTGATTCATTTGTCGATAAAATAACTACATATATTATTTGAACATTCATCATTTATTTAAAATCACAGTCACATATAGTGTTGAATTAAATGGGAGTCATCTTGTTTTATATATATATATATATATATATAAGTTGTTCCCCATTAAATAATGTTAGTTTTCATATGGTTTTAATCTGTATTTATAATAACAAGGTGTAAATACATATCAAGATTTCATTTAGTTATTTATTATTGGAAATAAATAAAAAAAATAAGCATTAAATTTAACTTATTTTGGCTATTTGAATCAAAATATTTCCTAAAAAGTTGTTTCGAAAAATATTTTTCGCTAAGTTCCATTTCCGATTTACCGTATTTAAAATAAACTCATTCTATAACGAATATTTCTTATCTCAAATTATTTTAATTAAAATTATCTTTAAAAGGAGTTCTATAAAACTTTATATTTTACAAAATTTGCTTTTATTTTTTTAAATTTTTTAAAAAAATTTAAATGTCTAATATTTTTAAACAATAATGAAGTTGTTAAGTTAAAAAAAATTTTTTTTTTCAAAAGCTATTTATTTTTAAATAGGCTTATAAAAAGTCTATTTAAAAATAATATCTTTGAATTATTAATAAAACAATAAAATACAGTAATGAAGTAAAATACGAAAAAAATAATTTCTTAAATTGTTTAAGAAATAATATATAATTGCGCCTGATTCAATAAAATAAAATAAATAGTTAAATAAGTGCATTTATATTGTAAAATGCCTAGTAATTATATTTTTCATAACTGAGCGAAATTAATTTAAAGTAAGTAACGATTCTTTCACTATTTTATGCATTACAATATTTATAATGACCATGCATTTAGTGTTTATACCTTCTTAGATGTTACATCAAAATGTTTTCAACTTCTGATTCGTATCCTATTTTGTCTACCACAAAATTCCTAAATATATTTTTCATTGTTTACGTATAAATGGCTAATATTTAAAGTACCAACAGGAAATAAACTTGACTAACAATCCAATTTGGTTCTTGGATACATATACTTTGTTGGAAGGAGACAGCGGGAAGAGAAATGAAACGCATCGAAACTGTTAAGTGAGGCTTGAAGTTGGGAATTATCTGATCTGTAAAGCTGCTAATGTTCCGATAAAAATAAATAAATAAACCGTGAAATAAAGAATACAATGTAAGCATTTTGTGGAAGGACTAAAAATAAAATCACTTTTACAGTGAGTATTCGATACTTAGCTACTCATTCAATTAATTCAAACAGGAAGTTTCATTTTGTTTTTAAAGTGAATAACTGCATTAAATAGCGAATAATAAATGTAATTGGTGTGAAAATAAATGTTCTTTTCATACTTTCACTTCCGATGTAGAAGTCTAATAACGTAATTTATTATGTACATTTATTAGTGCTTTAATAAACAAGAAAATTGCTATTTTCAAAGCGTAAAGATATTAATGTAAATATAATTATGGTTGCCAACTTTTTTTAACTTATTTCTTTAATCATAACCATTTATTCATCATATTATTTAATCATACCAAATAATTTGATCAACCAGACAATAAAATAAAATCCTGAGCTTTTTCTTGATTTTTAACAGGTTATTGGGCGGTAAGAATAAGATATACAAAGTAACGATGCGCTAAATTTTTATAACAATTTTAATGCATTTTTAAAATGGGACATATTGTAATATTTTTTGTAGTAAAAAAGTGTCTTATAAATTTTGATAAAAATAAAGATTATCTTTTCAAAATTTCCAATAGCTTTGCTCATTATGTAATTTAATAACTATTATAAATATTTTAAAAATATAGAAAAATGAATTTAAGAATTTGAGTTTTGTTTTATATGAAACAAAAGTAATATTTTGTTTTAGTTTTTATTAATTTTACCTATATTATATAATGGCTATATAAATTTTAAAATTAGTTATATATAGTGTAATGTAGATTTCTATAAATTTTTGCGTACACCTTTATTTTGCTGATTGAAAAAGAATGGAATTTATAAAACTTAAAATTTGTATTTTTTATCAATAAATAACTGCTTAAAAATTCAGATTATTACTTCGTGGAAAATCCAGCAGTCATAAAAAAATTTATTGCGTTGAAAATAATTACGCTTATATTTATTCTATTTCAATTAGGCTATTTTTACAATTTTTAACCATCAATCTTATTTTGTGAAACCAGTTCTAATTTTTAATAAGAATGTATTTAAATTTCCACAAGAAAATAAATAAATTCTAAGCTTTCAATGCAACTCCAAGGAAATGAAAAAAAAATGCAATAAAGTGGTACGACCGGATACATTAAAATCGAAAGAAGCCCAACTTGAATTTATTTTGCTGGGAAACTTCTAAAAAGACGAAGGTGATGCTGAATGTGAGATGAAACTTTCTTAACATTTCGTTCGAAACGCCGATTCGTGTGAGTGAACAACAAGTATGAGGACCTCCAAATCTGAGGTCAGACAAACAAAGTTCTTCAAATGTTTCATTAACGAACATAAAAAGCATTATTTTTTTCATTGGTTTTTCTATAGTTGAAGTCTTTTTATTGGAACATCATGAAAAAAGGAGGCTTTCTAGGTTTTTTTTTATTACTTATTTGGAATTTCGAAATTCTACATGACTTTATGCAGTGTAATTGTTTCAACAAATACTTGCCAAATTCATCTGAGAATGTGAAGATATATGCTATTCTAGCATGGGCTGAATTGGTCAAAACTAGGAAAACCGATATAAAACATATATGAATAAAACTGGTGATTTCGGGATTTTTTATGAGAACAAAATTGGGACAAAAAAACTAAATGTGATTTACTTAAACATTTTATTAAGCTGACTTTTGTATTTTTAATTTGATAACAACAAGAATACTAGTTGTCTTTATTCTAGTATTAATCTCATTCATTTTTTGGAATTTTATTCCAAACACAAACAGGATGTAAACACACAAAATACAACTTAAATGGTATCACCCTAATTACGAAAACTTAAAAAAAAAATTTTTAAAGTTAATTTTTAAAAAAATATATCCTTCACTCGCCTGAATTAAGTGTTAATTATGATGAATCAAATTCTCCATGTCAACAAAAATATATTACGTTCTTAAAAACTTTTTAATGCAATTATCTGGTGAAACAAAAGTAACAAATCAGTTAAATTTTTAATTGTAAAATATTATACTTATTTATTCTGAAAGTACGAAAAATAATTAAATTAATGTCATATATTTATTTTAATTTTACGTGTAATTGTTCTTTTTTAATTTCAATTACTTAGGACTTAAAAATAAATTATGGTTATTTAATGAGAAAACCATTAAAAAAAGAGAGTTATCTACTAAAAATCATCTTGATTATATTTATATAATTATTTTCTAGAGCCTTATGTTTCTCTTTTTTTATCTCTTGATTCATATTTTATTGTTTATTCTTTAATAGTATTTATTAAAGCATAAGCTTGCACAAATAATGAGTGAATAATTATTAAAACATTCCTTATTGTAAAATAATAAAATTGCAATTGTTTTAAATAAAAAAAAGAATGAATAGAAAACAAGTAATTACAAGTATTACAGTTTCGAATTTTTTATTAACTCTCTTTATTTAGGTGAATTAGCAATCATTTCATTTGTGCTTCACCTTAGAAAACTTCAAATGAAAAGAGACAGCTCCTAAATTGAAACCTTTTACCTGTCAGATATTTAAAAGCGTATTTCCTTATTTTATTTACTCATAATATTAATTTATAAATAAATAAATAAATTCATACAAAAATAAAATGAATAATCATTGATAATTATACACTTATCACCGCTCAAATTGCAGCATCTAAGAAGAAATGGTCTTACAAATGTCAAAATCACATAAAAGGAAGAACAGAAATTGGATTATGATAACGATTCACGTTTTAGCGCGTTTGAACTGTTCAATGAGACAAAATGGCAGCTGAAACACTGCATAAAGAAAAAAGTTGAGTTGTACATTTCTTATTCTAAAATCATTTCGTGGAATCGAAATTTGCTCAGAATACCGTATTATGCCTCGAATGAAAAGAAAACTACCTACTAAAAAGTATCGTAATTTGATAAAGACAGGATGCCTGTCGGAAATGAAGATTATCATTTTAATGTTGCCATTCACACTGGTTGAAATATAACAAATATTAAGCAAATATTATATTGATGAGCTTAATCATTGAGGGTTATATAGAAGGGCATGCAATTTAGCAATTTAATGCCATGACTATTATCGTCTGAAAGGACAGACATAATATGAGGTCAGACTTCAAAACTTGTACAACCATGCCTTGGACCAATAGTTAGGCAATGTATATATATATTTGCATCATCGACTATACATATATATATATATATATATACATAAGCGATCATAATGTAAAAAAAGAACCAAGACATTAATTTTTTGATCATGACAACGATTATTGAAGCATCTGAATATTATTTTACAAATTAAATGCAGGTATTACTTTTTTATCAATAAAAATATGTATAAAGTTTGAATAAAATTTTTCAAAATAATTGGAGAATTCTTAGTTTTATACAACTGCTAAACAATGATATGTGATGCCTTGAATTCCACTCTCTTCGTTTCATAAGAAGAGTCTCTAATTAACTATGAAAACTCTTATGCAAATCTTTGATGACGTATCATCAACTGAATTCTTTTTAACTCTTATAATCTACAACTACAGACTTTGTATCGTTTGACATTGCGTAGTGAAAGCCTAACGGCTTTAAGCTGTTGTAAGGCATTCTAATATCTTCCCCCCCCCCCCCCCTAACTTGACTTCTGGGAGGATTTTTCATATATAGTTTGTTGTGTTCAACTGTAACAACAATAGCGAAATCTGGAAAACTTCCAAGCATCTACTCCGACAAACATGAATCCGAAAGACAAATGAACAATATCCATCTTCCGCTGTTCAACGGTGACTGAGATTGAATGTAGGATCTTATGCTTTGAAGAGTGGTGTTCTATTATTAGACCACACCTATAATTCTACAAAATATTGCCCAACTACATAAAAATTCTTTGCCAAATATAGAGTACAATTATTTTGTTGTATTGAAGCCAGAAGTTGATGTTGCATCAATATGCTTCCCTATAGTTAAGCCTGAGTTGGGCTCTACCAGTTAGATAGAATCAGCTGGATGGGAGCATTCGTAATTTATAAGCAAGGAACAAGCATAAGACTCCCCAATACTTGGCCTGCCAACACCAGAGGTATCATTTCTCAAGGAGGACATTGAGACCACGACATATTTATTGTGCCCAAGCTGCCATTAGGGAACATGGCGGATCTTTAGCTGGTTCGAGTTCACTACCTTCCGATTACGAGAACAAACGCCCTAATCATCCAGTCCACGGTGGCTCAATCCACGGTGGCTCCATCCAGTACACAAAATTAACTACGGCAGTATTCAGCTGCCGTAGTTAATTTTGTTCAACTATTCAAGATATTTTTTAAGGAAATTGCTTCCCAATTTCATAAGTGTAATCAGAATTTTTAGCTTTGCCAGAACTTTATTTTCTATCTTCCAAGCACTTGCTCCCCATGTCATCAAAGAACTACTTCTATGATAAAAAATGAAAACTATAATTGTTAGTCTTGAAAATACTTGTACGAGCAGTTCTTTTTATTTTCTTGTATTGATTTAAATAAATTTTGGTATACAGATTCTTATAAACCTAAGACTGAATTCCTGCGTTTGCAAATGAATTTACTTTGATCTAATTTTTAACTATTAAATAGCATAAATTTATTACTCAATTCAAAAATTTTTCTTGATTTATTCGATAATGGCTACATCAGTAATTCCCAACCACTGTGCCGCTGTAGTTTTGTGTTCCACCTTATTCTTACAATGCGTCGTAAAATTTTAGAAATGTTTTAAGCTTTTTTATAACTAGTAAAGCTCGTTTAAATCAAGAAAAAAACTCTGTAAAAGAAAACTTTCTTTTCACAATTATGTTATATATTTTTTACTGTTAAAACTTAAAAAATATATGTCTTCAACAACTGTGACCTTTCATAAAGTGAAATATTTGCCCCATGTGAAGAAATTTCAAGTGTTCCCAAAATCGACAACTGCAATTTTCTACATCTCATTTGTGTCAATTCGGATTTTCAATATTAACCAACATAAAAACGAAAAAATGATCGAGAATTTTAAATGTAGAAAACGATATGAGGGTTGTATTGTCATTTGTATGAACCAATATAAATGAAATTTTCATAAAAACATCAAGCTCAAAATTTCATTCAACTTCAAAATTCAATTAAAAGTATTCTTATTATAACATTGTAATTAATCTCTTAATAAACGTACTGTTGTTTTTGTAATACATATTATATTATTTTATTTTACTTTCAAAATTATTATCGTAAACTATTTTACACTGTGAATTATAGATAAATAAGCAACCTCTAAACTAATCTTTTTCTTGGTATGCCGCCAAAATTTGAAATAATTAAAAGTGCGCCGCGCGACCAAAAATAAAAGGTTGAAAATCACTAGGTTAAATAAACCAACGAGAAATCAATAGTCTTTATTTATGTCGAAGTCATCTTTATAGTAATTCAGAAAATAGAACGTTGCACTCAAAATTTTGTGTAAGCAAAATCATTATTTCTTTCACATAGAATTCTAGTTTTTAGAAAAGTATGGATGTTTTGAAATTCAATAGATAGTCATGCCAATATCTCTGAGATTTATATTATTTTCAAGTTTTTTAAAATATCTTTTTGTTTCTAATTTGATAAGAGAAAGATGTTTTTCAGGTAGCATGCTTATATAAATTTACTATTTTAAAAAATAGGAATTTTCATTAGCTACAAAATAGGTAAAATACCAAGGAAAATATTCAAATTTTTATTTCAAAGTATAAAAATAATTTTATTGTTGAGAATCCACGCTCGGATGCAGGAAAAATTAAATACCTCGTGTTTCAAATTTGCTTAGGAAAGCAAAATAAATGATTTGAAAATAAGTGAAAAAATTCGGTTTTTTTTACATAAATGTATCTTTAAAATAGTAAACTAATTTTTGAAAAGTAAGAATTAGTCATAATATTTTTTCAGAAGTGACCTGAATTTTTAGTCCACTATGATTCATTATTAAAAACAAGATATACATTATCATTTCGTGAGAAAAATTTAAAAGAGAGAGAGAGAGAGAGATCGATAACAGTTTTATAGTAAAGTATCTCACATAAATTTTCAAATAAAGTGATTATCAAAATTATCAAACTGAATTGATATTTTACAACCTATGGCACAACTATACTATGGAGAATATCATTTTTAATTTTGTGTTAAATAATTAAACTAGGTCATTTTTTAAATCTTCTTACTTAAAAACAAGAAAATTAAAAGTCATTTTCTCTTAAATATTAATTACGGGCACTTTTTTAATCATCTTTATTCTACTAACATAGATAAGAAATACATAAACAAGGGACTCTCATCCTATCTGAACCAAGATAAAAACTTTTTGGGACTCCAAAACAAAATTTTTAAAATGGCTGGATGGTTTAAAAATCAGACCAATGAGATGTTTTCCTCTAAAATTTGAAAGCAACAAGATATGCTCCAATATGCTCGAAAGTTTAAAAAAATTAATATGTTAAGCAGAATTACTTTTTAAATGTCAGAATTCAAAACAAACAACTTTTATTGCTTTTTTTTTTT
>JAPDSC010106543.1:0-10776 GCA_026290005.1 Latrodectus geometricus
AAAGCAAAATCTAATTACTTATCTTTCTAAATGGTACGAAAAATACTTTAAAAAATTGAAGTAAAAATACTCTCAACCGCAATATTTCCCGATAGAGGAAATCATTCCAATCAGTTATTGACAAAGCGATACCGGTAAAACGACGGAAGGGAATTACCCCTATCAATCGCCCCAATCACTTCTCCATCCCCGACCCCCCATTAAACCACCAAACATCCCCCCCGACCACTATGATCTGCTTACAAACCCAACGATATGTGGCGTAGCAGGGAAAAGCGTGCCCACTCCTGATGTACATTCTCCAGATGGTGCAAGCCCCTGCATTCATCTTGATCAACGTCAGGACGAGTGGGGCTCTCGCGCCCTGGGATCAGCCACCGATGGCCATTAATGGGTCAGGCGAGTCGGTTATTGGAACTATCAATTTCTCATAGGGCAGAGAGGATGGTTGACACGTGGCCGCACGTTCTCCGGCCATGTGGACAAAGTGGGAGTGAATTAGTAATGACCGACAGCAATGCTCTTTGATGGCACCATTGGGTGCAACAGTTGCACATGGTCAAGCCACCCCACCGCCCGCCATTCCCCTTGTTCCTGTGCAAGGTTTCGCATCACCTCTCAATCAAGCTGCACTTCTTTTTGTAATTTTGACAATTAGTTATTCCTAGGACACGTGACAAAATCAGATTGCAGAAAGTGTGTCACGTTATATGCTGAAAGTTACAAGTTAATCATGCCATCTGTCGTTTACTACGAATTTGTTTTAAGATCTAGATTATAAGTGAAACATGGATGTAGTATAGTTTGTTTCAAAATTTCAACTCTGGACTCTAGTTATGTCCAAGCTCATTCTGGACAGATGTTTTCTAATTATTTCCAACATTAAAAATCCAAAACATTAATAGATATTATTTTTCATTGTTAAGAAATTCAGCGATTTTATTTTGGTAACAATAACTTAAAAACTGGAATTGCAAATATTTTAATTAAAGTTATTTTTTTATTCATCTATTTAGTCTGTTGGATATTAATGTCTAATTTTCCTATTGAAAAAGTTTTTCCTTAATGTCGTTAGAATGTGAAATCTTATTAATGGCTAAAATATTTTTAAGAAACTTAAAGAACAAGATACATTTTAACATTGTAACTAAACATGATGAAATATATTTATGCTTATATTTCTTCAAAACATGTGTGATTTATTTATTCATTTTTCTATTACTCAATTTGATATATATATATATATATATATATATATATATATATTAAAGAAGAAAATATTTGCCCTTCACTTACTTCCATCCAAAGAAAATGTTGTCTATGAAATAAAAGAAAATTATATTTATTTTGAATGAATAATATATTATATATTTCTAATTTATTACTGAGGATATATATAATTAATACTACGATAAAAGCATACTATGTAAATGGAACTGAAGATCTTATAGTGTGTGTTGCAGCATTGTAATTTCTAATGAAATAATGAAAAAACATTTTTATATTTAGTTTAGTTTACATTTTAAGTAATGTGTTCATTATTCTTCTTAAGGTCATCGCAATTCCTATAAGATCTACAAGAGGATACTATATGCTTTATATACATTTTTTTAAAATGCTAAATGCAATTGATTTTTGCAGGATGTGTTGATATGATAAGTTTGAACATTCGTTCTCGTTATCAGAAAGTAGTGAATCCCAATCCAATCAAGAAACGAGATAGAGTGTCACGAATAGCACAGCTAGAGCACGTTAAATATGTAGTGGTCGCAATGTCCTCCATGTGTAATGATATCTCTGGGTATAATTTGAATGATACCTGGTATAAAATTTGTCTCTGCTTCTAAAGTCTCTGCTTCAGGACTACAATGATACACCCATTGTATGTATTTAAGGTGTGATCATTTCCACCCTTTTAAGTACTGGAAGGTAAAAATCTTAGTAGCGGGATTTATACAACAACAATTGATTTCTTAAAATCATTGTCTGCTTAGAATAAAATGACAACAAATGAAATATTTCTAAATTGACTTAATATTTTAAGAAAAAGTACAATGATTGGTAACATTTAAGCAAAATTATTTACGATTGATTAAAGCAAATTTATATAATCACCGAATATTTTATTTAAAAGTAATTTTTTAACACAATAAAGTATGTTATTATTATAAATACACGTACAGAGAGAATATTTATCTGCTCTCATTTAATTTCTCATTGCATATATAGATGAGTTTCTGAATAATATCATTTTTTTAAATGCATCGAATTATTTTTATAAATATTTTATTAGTTAGTTTTATTCCAACGATGATATATTGTTATTTTGAAATACTCTTCCTAATTTTTGCCATAAAATTTACAATGCACTTCTACTTTTTACTATTCAATCAATGTATTAATTAGTAAATGCTTATAATTTGATTTCAAATAAGCTTTAATTTCGCTTGAGTTGTTGCATGTTATAAGACATCCTTACAGAAAATTTTTATTATCGATCAATTTTATCATATTATATAAAAATTAATAATTCAAATGACCCAGTTGTTGGTCAATAGGTTTTGAGAAGAATTCATTGGTTTTACTCGTGACATTTTAGATATAGAAATTCACAGTTTCAATCCTAGGATAAGTTTTGATTTTCTGTTGTTTCTATCGGGGTATTGTTTGTCTACCACGAAAATAGCTTCCTCATAATAGTCTGGTTAGTGGTAGTTGCTATGGTAACAAAAACCAGCCACTTCAAATGGAAATTATGGTGTTACGAATTTTCTATATTTAGAGTTACCTAATGTTATTCTTAAGACATTCAGTAAATCAATGTTCTTACTTTCTTTCTGGCTCTTGCTATTGAAAAGTAAACATTTTTTGTTACCGCAGCAACGAAGAGACAGACAAATTGATAGGCGTTATTCTTAGGCTAGATAGTAGGTGCTTAGGTATTTCCTGAGTTTTCTTCGTAGAGATAGGTGAATACGGCACGCTATTTAGAATATTTCCTCTACGAAAGCTGTAATTGTTGGATGTTCCTTCGCCTATTACGCTAAGCATTGTCGAATTATGATAAGCGTAGACTCTAAAATTTCTTATATATCCGAATTTGACGCTCACTTAATCTCTTAATCTCTTCCAATTTATCTATTAAAAATACTCCAAATATTTTCCCACAAATTTCACCAATTTTCACATATTGCGTAAAAATCAGATCATTCTTATTTAAAAAGCAATAATAATTTATTATCTTTTTGACTTTATCAAAATCTTGATATCTTTTGGTTTTCAGGTATCAATGTTTTAACTGTCATTTAAACATTTTTAAAAAATATTTATAATATTATAAGTATTGGGGTATAGTATATTATATAAATGTATACTAATTGAGAAAAGATTGAAGTAATTTTTAAAAAATCTTTACTTTTTCATTTCTGCAAATTTATATATTTTTTATTCCCTAACGTATTTTCTTTCTATAGTGATACTTATATTCAATAATTCTGAACAACACTGATACTTCTATTAATTTATTTATTAGAATTTTGATTCGTTAGATCCTGACCTAGACATGATGTAAGACTTATTTCCTTATTCTTTTATTAAATTATTTTATCTTTTGGAACTACAAGCAGAGAACATAAAATGCAGAAATAAATCATGGAATTTTTCAATTATAGTCAAATTATGGATATTATATGTCTGAATAGATTTTTATTTACTGTTATTTGAAGATTATTCATAGTTCTATTTGCAGTTTCGATAGTTTAAACTTCAATTTTCTTAAAAAGTAATTAATTATGTAACTTCTAATAATAAATTCAGACATAGTAATTTGTGAATAATAAAATCTTCATCGTTTCTCTCCAAATTACGTTCAAAAATATTTAGACAAAAATGACTTACAAGAAATACTAAATTTCTAAGTAAAAAATCTTATTTATTTATATAAGAACTGCTAGTAGAGTGGGATAAAATAAATTAAGCTTTAACCCTTCTTTGCATAATGGTGGAAATTTCCATCATAACCTATAATGCCCAAAAATTATATAAAAGAACAAGTTCACTTTTAAGTTTATCGTGTTTGGATACCTTTTTAATGTCCATTGCATAAAAAGAAACATAGCTGTCAAAAATAAACAAGTGTCATTATCAGTGAAACGAGCTTAAAGTTGTCTCATTCCGCTGTTTGTTGTAGTTGCAATAAACGTATGATTTCGTTTATAATTTTGTTTTATTATATTAGAGTTTCTATTGCTAAAAAATTGAAAATGAGTGGAAGAAAGGTTTGTAACACGTGTTTCTGTTATTTTCCTCTTTTATTTCTATTTAGTACTAAGCTAATGATCTAACTTTGGATAATGATGGAAATTTTTAGCATATTGTTTTTTGCTAAATTTATACTATAAATATATACTAAGATTTTTTTTAACCATTTTTCCTTTAATTTTGAACATGAATTATATCAACTTGATTTATTTCACCAATAAAGAAAAAATCATGCAAAGAAGGGTTAACCTCAATGAAGCTAATTTTTAATTTTTTATATGTTAATGCACAAAAATACTTTTGAAAATCCCAGAACACACACACATTTATACTAAGTATCGCAACTTATGCCATGAGAAAAAACTGCTATAAAGTAAAATTGAAACTGTTAAGTTCCTATTAACATAATTAATTACTTTTTAAAAATACTCACATTTATATTAAGTATCGCAACTTATGCCATGAGAAAAAACTGCTATAAAGAAAATTGAAACTGTTAAGTTGCTATTGTCATAAATTTCAGTTTAAAATTAATTTTGTGTGCTTTAATATACAACTAAATATTTTTTTATTTACAATTCTAATAAATTTCATCCTGTAGCGTTTTCAAGCGATCTCAATGTAGTTTCCTTAATAAAATCCATTAACAAGTTAATAATTTATTTGCAATACACAAAATGCTCTCGGAAATAATTTTTTTTTTTGTCAAAACACAATATTTATTTTTAATTAGAGCAGACTCAATATAGGGGTTTGAGCTTATGTAAATTGATGTAATATTTACTGAATTTTGACTAAATTATTCAAAAGTATTAAATGTAAATCAAAATTAATTATATAATTATTCCTTGTTTCCTTATAGATAGTTAAACACTTAATTAATAATCATTATTTTAATTATTTAAAGATAGTATTAATTTATCTTTCTTGGATTGAATGAAACTATGTAAAATTCTTTTTACGTTATTTCATTTTAAATTATAATTTTTCCCCCATTAAAACAACATTTACACACGTGCAAAACAAATTCTTATTTTTTGGAGAAACGATAAGTATTTTTATAAAAACGTTAATCTATAAATTACTTTCAAATATGGTGTTTGATTTGCTTTTTAAATAATTGAATTCATCTACTCTTAAATAAACTCTCAAAATAAAACTTAAAATGATTCTCAGAAACTTTTAATAACTGACTGCTTTACTTATATGACACAAATTTTTTTAGGATATAAACAGGCTTCTGAAAGAGATAAATTTAATGATAATTTCCTTTCAAATTGAATTCAAAATTATAAGAGTATAAAATAATCACTTTCCTTTTTTTTAAAAAAAAAATAGCTTAACGCTTCAATTTAAGAGTGCTGGTATTTTAAACTGATCACATTATTTGAATGATAAAAATGATTCAATTAGATTTCAGATGGAATCTAATTGAATCATTTTTATTGAAACTGAGATTTAATTGCTTTTTACGATAACACATGTAGCAAAAAAAAGTAAATCATTGAATATAATTACAGCAAGATAGGAAAAAATATTTAAAAAAATATAAACCCGTGGGGTAGCAAAAAAAATGGAAACCAAATGTCCCCCATGGGCAAGTAATTGTTTCCTTTTTGTATCTCCAAGATCATTTTAGACAGATCAAGCAATTTATTCAATTTAAATATTCCACATTTATTTGCCGTTTACTCTTAGTTCCGATTCTGTGGCAACAGTAGAAAAAAAATAACGCTTCAAATACATCTTTACCAACTGCTTATCGTTCTTCCTTATCACAAAAAAGCATCTCAAACTACACATTTCCACTCCATTTAAAAAAAATTTAAATGCTTAAAGTACCTTTAATATGGGAAGGAAAAAAAAACGTCTTTAATAAACGCAAAAAAATTATTTCACTTAAGATTTGATGGCTTGAGCAACATTTTTTTACCCTTACTTCATGTTTTACCCCTCCGGTAGTCATTAAAGGAAACTGCCCGGAAAGTAAAGAAGAGAATGCAAAAAACAATAAAGAAAAAAAACAATAGAAAGCAGAAATCCATTAAATTAGGGCTTTATTGTTTTTTATCATCGTCACTGGTCAAAGTAGGGCCATAAATTTTTATTTGCCGTCACGGGGCGTTGTCGTCTTTTCTTAGTTCAAGCGGTCCACGATGGAATAAAGAAAAGCTGGGGACTCCTCTTAATGAAAACGCACGATATGAAGCAGTTAACGAGATTAAAAAACTTCGCCAAGTCTCCCGATCGAATCTTTATGATATTTTTTTTTCCAGCTTTATTTTTTTTTCTTTCCCTCATCTCTCAATCTTATTCTCATAAAAAAGAACTGATTGCTCCGTGGAACGAGGGGGTGAAAAAACAAAAGAGGTAATAACGGCTCATAAAAAGAACTATTAGTGTCACACACTTAAGAGCTGATCTCCACAGGAGCGAGAAAACATTATTAAAAAAATTACGCCTGCTTGTGGGGGTGGATGGGGGAAAGCAAGGGGAAGAAGCGTTCTGCTGAGTGTGGGTGAAGTACAGTGAATTGATCATAGTGATTTAATGCTTGAAGTGATAAGGGAAACAATGGTTTATTTCGAAATTTGAGCAACGATTGCTTATATATATTTTACATAACTGTGCATAAATATAAGACTTGTCAGATTTTTATGCATTTATCCTCTCTTCATCCTTATACAGTATATATCAAGTTGTTTGAATTATGCAGAATTTTTACACAAAAATAAAATTTTTATCGTTGTGGGAGTTGCTTGTAATCACATAGAGATGGTATATTATCAGCTAAATGCTGTTTTAAAGTATATGGATATTGATCCACTGCCACTTATTGAGATGGTGATGATTTTTTGTCAAAAGTGGGTCATATTCAAATGTTCCAAAGGAGGAAACTAAGAAACTTCAGAAGTATAAATGCATGAGGGCAGTAAAAGCCTGACTTCGTTGAACAAGGAGACATTCCTTGTTCAACGAAGAATGATATCGAGCCAGGCACCTGCTTTTACGAAGAGTGGAATCTTACCATTTAACTACGGTGAGAATACTTTATTTTCATATATATTTATTACTACTGGAGATAAGTTATTCTTAAATGATTAAATATTGTTACTTTACAAATTAGGAAGTTGTAAACCATGAAAATTGTTTGCTATGATAAAAAATCAACAGAAAACGAAGTAAATAAATGAATAACCGAAAAGAAGTCTCTTTAATAAAATTGACAGAAGACAATTGATTCCTAAGTAAATGTTGCACCTAAAATTTCACTTTTCTTAAATTAAAATTTCTACTTTAATTTATAAATTTTAAAAAATCTAATTTTTTTAAACTAAAATTTCATTTTTTTTTAAATAATAATTAGCTGGCAAGTGCCTGAAGCACATTTCTTATTACGATTATGATTATCATTACAATTTGTAAATATAAACATTCTAATAATAATATAAATTTAATGATAATTCTAATAATAATAGTAAATTTAGTGATAATTCTTTTTGAGCCTGATAATTCCTAATTACAAACATTCTAACAATTGTATGAAAGATGTCAGTTTATTTCAAATATTGCATTTCCCATTTTGATTAAACGAGTTCGATTCTATGAATTGTAAGAGTATATTGATTGATTTTATACTCATTATTTGTAAGTTTCAAAAAATTATATTCTTTATTATAATTTTTATAATTGAAAATTATAATAATAAAATTGTGACTAAAAATTCAATCATTAGCCAGCTAATTATTGTGTAGCTTGAGAGCGGCATTACTGTATTAATTGTTTTTAGTATAATAGGAATAAAATGAATAAAATTATAAAAAGACCCTGAATTAAATTTTAAAACATGGTTAAAGAAATACGATATATTGTAATAAAATTTTGTTTAAATCTTTTGCTTTTCCCTGAGATTCATTCATAGAATTATTAGTATTTATTATTAAATTTATCATTAAATTTATTATTATCATTATTAGAATTTATTATTATTAGAATTATCATTATAAATTTATTATTATTATCATTATTAGAATTTAATATTATTAGAATTATTATTTTATTATTATTATAATAAGAATTTTTATAATTACAAATTGTAGTGATAATTATAATCGTAATTAAAAATGTGCTTCAGGCAATCTCCAGCTAATTATTATGTAACTTGAGAATTATATTAATGTATTTCATTCAGGACCATAAAAAAGCTTTGAATGAAATTTTAAAACGTGATTAAAAAATACAATAATTTGTAATAAAATTTTGATTTAGTCTTTTGCTCACATAGATTAATCAGATGCTGATACCTATACATAGACTAATCAGATGGAGAAACTGATCGTTAAATATCATACTGAAAGAGTGTCTATCGATTGCTGTCTGCCAAGGAAGATTATTTAGACCTTGACCTATGGTTTAAGCTTGTTTCCAAACATCTAAAGTATTCAGACCAGAAATGGAAGTTATTAAAATGAAGATCGGGATAATAACCTTCTTTTTACTACAATATTTGTTTTCAGCTTAAAATATTATTTTTTTCACTACGGTCTTAAGAAATTTAATAAGCTTTTAATTACAATAAAAGTACGTAAAACAAATTTTATAAAATTATATCTTTGATTAAATTTTTGAAAAAAAATAATACCACAATTTTTTTTTTTTAGTAACTATATTTCAGAATTTATTTTACTTATAATTGACTCTAATAATTTTGTAAAATTAATTACGAATACATAATTTAAATAAAAGTTCAAATTTGAATCAACTACAAATTTTTCATATTGTCATGATATTGGAGAAATTTGAGTTAATCTACTATTAAATAAATATTAATTTATAAAGCATTGAAAATTCATTTAAAAAATTGCAAAATATTCATATTAATATTCTCCAGTATTATTCAAAGGTTCAATTTATGAGAAAATTTCTCTTTAACTGCTGTATCTTTCAATGTATTAA
Source organism: Latrodectus geometricus (assembly GCA_026290005.1). Lineage (NCBI taxonomy): Eukaryota > Metazoa > Arthropoda > Arachnida > Araneae > Theridiidae > Latrodectus > Latrodectus geometricus. The sequence continues at coordinate 9,217 of JAPDSC010106543.1, forward strand.
AGTTGTTAGACTGTTTTCTACTTTATATAAAAAAATAACATCACAATTTAATTTTTGATGATTTAAGTTTAATTAAAAGAGAATTACTAATTTTTAATACTAAACTTAAATAGATTTTTAATGATATAGTATAATACCACACAACTTATTTTAGTAAAAAATTCTAACATCTGAAAAAGGAAATAAACAGGACTAAAAGTTGTTTTCGTTAAATAAATTTCATATAACAATAATGATTGTTGTTTAAAAACAAGTCGTTGTCCTCTTTTCTTTTACAAAATTCGCGCATTTATTTTCAAAGGTTTCCTGGTTTTAGAAATTTAATGCACTTTTTTTGAAAAAGAAAATTCATTCGTCCGTTGTTTAGGAGAATAAATTAAAAAATTGGATTTTATATTCATAGATTTAATTTTTATTGTCAACATTTCATTTTAGGATTATTTTGCAGATATTTTTACATTGAAATTTTTTTTAATGGAATGAGTAATTTTACATATCAGTGACTTAAGTAATTTTCGAAAACATATTTATATTGCTATGTTTTTTAAGAGGATTTGAGACAAATCTTTTTAACAGAAACAGTTTAAGAAAATATTCCTATTTATCAAGTTCCTATAATCAAAATAAGAATTTTTTAAACTCGCGAAACTACTACGCGTTGTTTTGAAAGTTAATTTTTTCTTGTATCATCTCGTTGTAAACAAAAAGCAATCTCATATAACCTGTAAATCCTACAAATAAATATACTTTTGAACATTTATAAAGGAAATTAAAAACAATATTTTTCCATTCATTAAACTCTTTTTCCATTAACTTTTCTTCGCATATATCCAAGATATAAGTGGTATCTAAAATGAAATTCTGTAATAACAAAACTACTTATTGAAACTTTTAAGTTAAGTTTTTATTCTTCTAATTAAGAAAACATCAACATATGCTCCTAAGTAAATCGCGTGCAGTGATGCGTTTATACCCAACCAATTTTGAATCTCTGTTTGTTTTGAGAGAAGTTACATGTGGAACAATATTTTGATCTGCATAAAAGTCGTTCGGAAAGACAAAAACATAATCAAAATTCTAAATAAATGTTGCTTAGTTTGTAAAAAAGAATTGTCTAGCATGATGTATATGAACATTTTAAATTCGTAAATAATATTAAAATGTCTTCAAGGACATAGAAATGCTCTCACTCCATATACATGATAACAATATAAACTTAAATGTAATATAAAAAGTAATATAAATTTAATGTGAATAAATTGTGATATGCATACATATATTTGAAATATTATAAATATTAAAAGAAATAGCATTAAAAATAATCGAAGCACAAATATAGGAAAAGTTTAGCCATTCACTCAGTAAAAAAGCAGCTGAATGTAAAATTACTAAAAATTTACAAAATTTAAAATCTTAATACTTGAAGAATACAATAGAAATAAAAATATTAAAAAACAAAGGAGAACATAGAATAAAGGGCAAATGAAATTGAAATTTAAGATAAAGAACAAATGATTATTTACATACAGTTAAGTATCAACATGGTAAAATCCTCTTGTA
>JAPDSC010106543.1:15795-45225 GCA_026290005.1 Latrodectus geometricus
GAAAAATACGCATCCATTGAAAGATATTAATAAAAACGAAATCAAAAGATGTACTTTCCTAATGCCGGAAAAAACACGTCTCCTGGATACATATAAACTAACGTTTGGTAATGGTCCAGTTTCCCAGTTTATAAAACGTGCAGTTTTTCAGGTCTGCAGAAACCATTTAGTTTAATAAAATGGACGAAAAACAGCCTACCTTCCCGTTTTGTAGGGTACTTAATCTTTGACATAGCGGAACGCCCGTTAAGTCACGGAGAATTTGTGTTTTTCCCACTTTTTCTCCTTGTTCGAGATAAGAAATACAGGAACAGTTTGCAGAAATGCTGTCTTATATTTTATCGTGCATATAGAGGAACAAACTGGATGGAAATGTATATATATTTGCTGTGGTAAAAATATACCATCTCCTCCCGTTCCTGCTGCATCCAGAGAGTGAAACATGCTACATCTATCTCAATTGCGAACCTGAAAGTAACCATTTTCAGTTCATGACTGTTTCTTTTGAAGGGATTTTTTTTCCCTTTTTCCTCTCCGTGTTTATCCCTACCTCGTGCCCGTTTTAAAACGGAAAATCTCTGTCAGATTTTATTATGAAATATCGTTATACTTGTGAGAAAAGATGCCGGGGAATTTGTTTAAAGGTGTACAAATAAAATCTCCTCGAAGGAAGGGTGGAAGAAAAAGGGAAATTGTTGCTGCTTTTCTTGGGTTTTCACTGTTTCCTCGTTCATGTCAAAGCATTTCTACTCTTTTAATCACCTTGAACATATCTTTCTCTAAAGATAAGATGAATAATTGTTTCCAAAATTGATTTAAAGCATTCGCATTTGTATTTTGCACAGTTATGGGGAAGATGGATGGATGCAACTTAAAAAAAAATCAGAGCTTGCAGAATTATTTATTAGGTTTCAGTTCGTTCAGCAATGAAACGAATCAATAAAGAACTTTAAGATAAAATTATTTTAGTTATTGTTATTATGGGAATTATCTGGCAAATATACCAAACTTATGAAGTAAAACTAAAAACTTTAAGATAAATGTTTTTATAAGCTTTATGAATTGGTCCCTCCTCATAAGTCTATTCTTATTGTGATGAAGGTTACAAATTTTGCCACAAGATGGTGCACATACAACAAAATGTATTTCAGTAAATTACTGAAAAAATTTTATTTCAGATTTTATTTTTCCTCCGTCTGATAAAAATAAATGAATATTTAATTTATTTTACAGCAAGCACCCTCGACTGGCATCTTATATAGTAATTGCTCCAGAGTTTTCTAAATTCCTTTTCTTCATACAGAGGCAAAATGGTACATTATTTATAAAACACGTTCTCTTTTAAGTTAATAAATAGTGTTTACGATGGGGAACTTGATTAGTATTATTAGGAAATTCATGAATATGCGAAAGCCAAAATAGCGTAAATGTAATATAAAAAGATTCAGAGAAAAAAATAATTATTTATATATTCTATACATAACATCATGATTTTAATGTATTATAAATCAGCGTCTTTAATGCTTACAAAATTTTAAAATGCATTGTTTAACAAAAATTAATAAAAGGAAAAAGTTGTAGTTTTTAACTATTTTTATACTGTGTAATTCGGAAATTCATTTAATTTGTAAATAAAAGCCACAAGCTAGAAAAAAATTAAAAATTTTTGAAGTTTCAGTCAGTGAAACAATGTAAAAAAAAGACAATTTTATAATAGAGAATAATAAAAAAAAATATAACAAAATAAAAACCTATATAGGAAAATTCTCAGACTCGCGCAAAATTAATCTGATTCGGCAATTTAATTCAAAATGCATATTTTATTGAAATTTGAGACAAAAAAATTGTGTTAAATTTTAATAAAATATATATTAATAACAAATATATTATTTAATATGAATTATACGTGTTATTCAGAAAAAATTAAAATATTTTATAAATCTTACTAGGTAAATATATAACTTTTAACTTGACAAGTTTATATACAGCAATGTCGTCAGTACAAATAATATACAAGAAGAAAATAAAAACAAATTGTAACCTATGATATGTAAGTAAAACATTTTAAATGTGGCTTAAAATAAATTTTGAAAATATGGGAACAATATATTTGATATTTCACTTAATGGTATTATTAATATTTATTCTTAATATATTTATCTATCAAATTAGAGTGTCATGTTTTTCAAGAAATTATTTCAAGAAAAAATCTATAAATCTATACAGAATGTATTTCCTTAAAATGATATATGTATTTCTTAATGTATACATTAACAATAAGAACAATATTAATAGATTAACAAAAAATATAAATATTTTGTTTTTCTATACTTCCACCACTGCATTTTCTTACAAAAATTTTTTCTTACAACTTAATATTTAGTTAATTTTGAATTTAACTCAAATAATTTTCTGGGATATTTAATCGATGGAAGACATTTCTGAATTCCATTGTTCAATGAGTTAAAGCTTCTTGAATGTTATTAAATAAATACAAATCTATTGAAAACAGAGTTTGAAGTATCTATTTTGAATAATACTCTCAGACAGAAATTGATTGAATAAAGATCATAACTATTTAAATGTATGTATAGCATTTAAAAAGGTATACTAATTCTTCGAATATAAAAACATTTCTATAGTTCTTTCAGCTATTTCTCAAGTCATAAACATGATACTAATTAAAAGTGTATTGTTAAAGTTTATTCCATCGACTAAAAGATAAGTAGAATTTTACAAAATAGCAGTGGATGATATATTTTTTTTTATCTTTTCCCCTTTAAAAAATAAATCAATAAACAAAAGTCCAGAACTCAGGTAAGAGATTTCACAAAAATAATTGCATTAAATTTAGAATAGTTTCATATGTAAATATCATACAAAAGAGGAGCATTTTAAATACATTAAGAAAGTGATAAATCTAATTAATTATTAAATTTAATATGCAAGATCTTATATTTAGCTTTTGGGATTTAGTTTTAAAGATAAAAGCAAGAAATTTAATTTTCAGAGATTTTCAACATATTCACCAGGAATTTAAATGTTTTTTCCAGACTTTTTTTAACATATAAATATGACTCAATTCCTAATATTCTAGTAAGTTCTCAATAGCTTTAATTACATCATCATTATCAAAGTTACATTTATTTAATTCCAATAATAATTTAATTGATTTATGTTAGAAATTTAATGTAGCTGTTTTTTAACTACTCAAATCAGTATTTGAAACTTATTTGTGGGTCACATTAAAAGTTCTTCTTGAAAAGAGCATCCTCATATCAAGTTATCTATCGAGATTTGTTTCCTTAGAAAAGCTCAAACTTTTAATATTACTTTAATTTAAAGAATCTTCAGTTTTGTATGGCAGTATATATTGATTTCTGTAAATCAATTTATGTGAGGTGATAACTAGCTATCTCGTGTTTTGTTTTACGAGAAAGAGATATATTAGTGTTTGTATTTCTTCATTTAAGAAGATGCCGCCCAACCTGTCTAGTGGTTAGCGTAACTAACTACGGATAGGGAGGATCTAAGTTCGAATCCCGGCTCAGGCATGGATGTACTTTCTCTTTCTCTCTCTCTCTTTGTGTGTTTCTTGTCCTTTCCTCAGATAATGAATGTGGCCCGCCTTATAAACGGGGTTTTAGTGGTGTGGCGTGGGCGATGCTACTCGTACCTCCGTGACTTGGTTCACAAAGTGCCCACCGGATAACAATAAATTGAGTAGCAGTTTTCTGCCTTGTTGCGGCAAATGGGCTAATGTACTTACTTGCTGAAGGGTGCCCGCCATTAGAAAAGAAAAATTTAGGAAGATAATTGGCACGCAAATTCTAAATTATTTCGAAGCATATATTCTACAAGTAACTATTATTTGATATTTCTTAATCAATAGCATAACAGATGAATGCTATTGTAAACCATTTTAATATATATCATGGATTGTTTTTAAATGAGATTTTTGTAAGTAAAATGTAATATTCCCGTATCGTAAGGACTAGAAACAGGAAAATTCCCTATGTGAATACAATATTTATAAATACTTAATAAGTACTTTATGAAAAAAAAATTATTTACAAATAATTCCTTTTATATTTAAGAAAATCCACAAACCTAATATGTAAAAAAAGACATCTTAATATCTTTTCTTTTTAAATAAAAATGAAATTTTAATATTCTTTTTAACATCTTTTAAGGATTAATTTAACATTTTGAGTAATCATAAAAAGTTTTGTAATGCCTTCTTTTAAAATTTTTCAAATTAAAAAATAATATTACAATTTCACATGGAAAATACAATAAAAATAATGTGATAGAGAACATTTCATTTGACATTGTTTTTCTTTCAAATCAAATTAACAAAGAAAATTAAATGCGTTTTTATTATTATTTCTAAAAAGATATGCAATAGAAAAAAAGTAAAATTTTATGAAATATCGCTGTTAAGGATCATCGTAAAACTTATCTCAGTATGATTAATACTAAATATATCATCATTTACTCACATATTATGATTTAAAATTAAAAAATGCGGAAAATTAATTATATGATTTGTGGATTAAAAATTTCAAATTTACCTTAGCTAAATTATGTTTCTTCACATCGTACAAGAAAATATTTTTTAAGGAGCAGCACTAGATAAACTTATGAAATATTAGGTTGTGGGTAAAATAAATCCATTATTTTCATGTGAACTTCAAGGCTTTATTTAAATGTTTCTGATTAGCTTTGTTCAAATGATTTCCAACTGTTTTGTGGCTGATCTTTAGCTTCTGGACAGCTAACATGCTACCCAACTTCGGATCTTTTTGTGAGTTAATCGATATTTTCGACGATGGGCCTACCTGTGAGAGATCCATCTTTAACATCAAATACAACTGGATGGAATCAATGAAACCAAAATTACACGTAATTGGCTGTTACTGTATCGGGACCATAAACACCATTCCCGATTTTTAACTGCCTGACTTGTATTTTCGCCTTTATCAAAAAAAAAAATATGAATCTATTACAATTTCTCTTTGTTGACTTCCATTTTTAATACTCTGTACTTTAAAACTGAATGGACCAAATAAAAAACAACAAAATATTTTTTAGTGCGAAATTTGACCTCTCCAGCGAGCATAAATCTGAAATGGTATGATCGATACTTAACGAGGTATCTTACACTACAGTCATTGACGGAAAAAATAATGGATGATCTCCAAATTAATAAATGCATATTTATCAATCTCCAAATTAATATATGCAGAAGTCTGTTTTTTATATAAAAAAGAAATTAACTAGTTCTTTTAAAGTCTAAAATATTTTTCTCGTATGAAAAACATTCATGTCATTTTTTTTAAAATTTTTTAAATTAATCGTTTGCGTTTATTTTAAATGCTGAGTTACGAAACATTTCTTAAAAGCTTTCGAAATGGTTTGAATTAAATCTAGGTTTTTCTCATGTGAATATCTGCTTAATATTTAGATATTAATTAACAGTCTTACAGTTATTGCCTTAGAAATGCAGACTTGTGTGAGAAATTATCAACTGAAATTAACAAACGATGTGAATTAAGCAAAACTTGAATTTGATGCATGCAAGGATAATTATATTGCTTGCCTGATACTATTTTACATTTAAACATCTGATATTGAAAAAAAATAATTATTTTTACCATAAATATATCGTGAACTATAGCTATTCCCCTTTAACTTTATTTTAAAGCATCTTTTTTCTTTTTTCTAGAGAATATTTTATTTTTAATTATTTTGTTCAATTCAAATTTTTTAATTTGAAATTAAATTTTTATAAAATTGCTCTTGAATTTCGTTTAAAAATTAATTATTACTTTAAATTCATTTGAGTGATTGCTGTTTAAATCTCAGTTTTAGAGCACGCTTAATTATTTGATAGCATTGGTGAACTTTAATCAATACTCTCACAATACTATATTCATTTAAAGAATGGACAGTGATCACATGGTTGCCATATGCTATGATTGTGGCCATGATCATAAAGTAAACCATTGGTGAATCTTTATCAAATGCAGTCCTATTTCTCATGATATTAGGCTCATATAAGAAAAGCACAGTGACAAAGATGCTGCCGTAAGTGAGTTTTGTGACCATAACCATAAATTACTCCAAGATCTTTGCCTCAATTTTGTTTTAGACGAGAACGCGTCACATATGATTGGCATAGTACTCCAACAAAAGATCAATAATAACAGAATCATAATATCAAAATAAATAGTCAAAAAAGAGTACAAACTTTTCACCAGAAACAATAATATTAAGCCTAATTTGGCTAATAGTCTTGAATGAACATTTTTAAAGTTACAGTAATACTTTTAATGCTTATTATTTAGGCAAGCAATTATTGTTTTGAAGGGAGAAATTTAATCTTGAACTTAATTTTGTGTAAAAGCAAAGAGTCAACAGCATATATATCAGTATATGAATATACATTTTTTTCACATTTGCATAATGCAAAATTTTTTTTTTTTATAATTTCAATCTTAAAAATTTCATGTTTTCCATTTCCAGTTTGCAAAAGAAAGCCTATTGTACATATAAATATACATGCTGAAATATTACAAATCAAAATAGGCAGGACAAAAGCAATCAACCATTGATAACCAGAATTCTTTTGCATAAAATCTCTTGATATTTTGAAAATAAATACTTGTTCGTCTTTTTTTTAAGTTACAATTTTCCAGAACTTATATCAGTGGTAACATGAAATTTTTAATTTTTTAATTAAATTAACCCAAAAATGATAAGTAACAACATAACTTAAATGCCAAATTGAAAAAAAACTTAAGCCAAATTAACAGTAAAATGATAAGTAACAACATAACTTATCATTTTAGTGTTAGTTTGGCATAAAATCAAATGTTTAATTCATAAATTAGCACATAAAAAAAGTATTCACGGTTACTACTCCAGTTGATCTTAGACTTTAAATGACAATTCATATGTATAAATACAAGCTAACTTTAATTTTTTTTAAATTAGAATCAATAATTTTACGATTAGTAACCAATAACACTAAACATGGCAAAAAATAATTAGGAAAGTCTTCAAAAATATTATTTAATATAAAATTATATGTATGTGCTAGTTTATTTTTTTCACGTATATAAAATTCTTCGACTTATTTTGGCTTAACTAGAAATGCATATTATATGCTTAATAAGGATGTCAAGTTAAATTTCAAGCAAGTACACTAAAATTTGGTAAAGGGCGCTTTAAATATGAATGAAATCTCAATTTGTTTTGTCCATTTTAGCTGTCAGTCAAAGAAGGCTCGTCCATTCATTAGGCTCAAGCATTCATTGATTGATTCCCAGAACCATCCTTTTAACTCATTCACTTCTACGATTTCCACGGCACACCACAAGAGCAACCGCTACTCCGCAATTAAATGAACCATCATAATTAGCCTTCTCAAACTCGTCCTAAGCAAACGCATCAACCCTATTAGACAGACAAGCACCAAGCACTCCGCAATAAACAAGACGACACAGGCGCTTGTCGTCAGAATAAATGGGACTCTCTCCGTTTTCCCACACACAAAGCGAGGGTGCCAGAGATCATTAGGAAAATGAAGGAGGGTTTTAAGTTTGACGTCTTTAATGGTACGTTGGGATTGAATTAAGAATGACTAAAGGATGGAGCGGAAAAGAGATTTGATTCTTTTGTGTTTTGTTTCCAGGTCGCTATACTCTGTGGGCGACTCTTTGCAGAGTGATTCTGCTCAAAGAAGCCAAATTACAATAATTATCTCACGTAAAGAATTACATAAAATGCTCTTCTACAATAGTGAAGAAAGGATAATTGCTATTGAAGTTATGTATGAAAAATAGTGATTAGTTACTAACTTCAAATTTCATGTACAAATCCATACATTTCTATTATTCTGTTCTGAAAACAGATCTCTAAGGTGGATGTTTGTTCATTGAAAATAGGAAATTATATCCTTAGAAAATTTTAATTTTATATTTTAGTTAAAATTTTGTTTATTTGATTTGAATATTTATTTAATAATATTATAGGCATCATACAGTACGAGAGAAACGATAGATTATAGAAGCTTCAATTTTGCTCATTATCAATAATTTTCTTCTCTACTGAAAGTTGAATCATCCGCATTTTGGTCCTCAGTTCAACTGATCGATGGTTCGATTCTCACTTCGGACAAGGAAACCTGTAGTAGTTCGAAATTCATATCTTAAATTCGGGTCTAATTAGTTTGCGTGTGCAAAAAGTGACAATAGTTAGAGCTACGAATCAAAATAATAAATAGATAAAGGAAATGCATAAATTAAAAAAAACTAAAAAAATTCTTAAACTGTAAAGTTACATATTTACTTGGCAGTGAAAAAAATTAATCATAAAAATATTTATAAAAAAAAAAAAAAGTAGCTTTTACAAAAATTCTAGAATATATAGAGATATATATAACTTACACAAAGAAAACTAATACTTATAAATTATTCTGAAAAAAAGAAAAATTGTCATATTTATCAACAATTCTCTATAATGTTTTCACACGTTTTTATAAAATTCGTAGATAGATTTCGTTTAGAAGTTAATATTATTTGTAATGAGTATAAAAATAATTTTACACAAAATAGTATCTTCAGAATTATTTCTTTTTCATTTAATGATACTTGTTAAGTATGATTGTAATGAATACATATAATTTCTATATTATTTTAATTTAAAGAGATACTCAGAAGAGAATATTCAAACAAAAAATGTTAAAATTTTCTTCTCTTCTTTTTAACATAATAAAATAAACAGCTATTTAAAAAAAAGAAAACAACGAAGCATCAAAACAAAATTTTCTCAAAAATAATATTATTTGAGGTAATATATTTTTTAAAATTGTCTCATATTTTAAATATATTACCTCATATTGTATTATTTCCCAAAGAAATAATTGGTTATTAAAAAAAAAGTAATGTAAAATACTTAAAACCTGGGTTGGCGAAACTAATATGTTATATATTAAGACATAAGAAGTAATGTTGTTCTTTTAGTAATTAATTTAAAGATGCAGAATTTTTTAATTTAAATGACTGATGCATAGGTATAGATATTGATGTAAAAAAATATGCACACAAATAATGTTAAAATACATACTCACGTCTATGGAAAGAAAAAAGTCAGAAAAATCTAACAATAATAAATACATTATTAAATTAAAATTTATTATAGTACACATTTTCTATGAGAGATTAAAAATGTAATGTTTCGCGTTGGTATGTTTCTGTAGGTCTTGAAATATTAAAAATATTCCCATATATTAGAATTAACATCTTATAATATTGAACAATTCTTTATTTATTGATAGACTGATTTTCATTTAATATTTAAAAAATTTCTTTTTAATTTCTTAAATTGCTAAATTTAAAAAATTAAGCCTGGGGAAAAAATCTTTAATAATCATAAAATAGTGTTAAATTGTTTTTTCTCAAATTTTTAAAATTTTTTATACATCTTGATTTTACGAATAAAAAGAAAGAAATTAGATGCTTTGATTATAAAATATCAATGTCTAATATATTTTGAAATTTTCAAAATGCTTGTATTTCTTTTTTTATTTATTTTAAGAAAAATAATTCTGATCAATTTAAAGAAAAATAAAGCTATTATCTCGTCATTCTGTGCAGTTTTCCTTAGTTCAAATTGGTCGGTACGTAGCAATGACAACAACTTCTAAATTACATGCACAAGAAAGGAAACAGCAGGTGAATTTAAGTTTCCAAACAACCGGAAATAAAAAAAAAAGTTTACCAAACTCTATTGTCCAATTGTGCATCCAAATTATAGTAAAGGCGGTGAAAATGCCTGTTATGAATAGGAAAGAAAACCATCACCTATTTGGCAAAGTAGTTTGGCAACTAATTATCCAGTGCCGCCTACTGTAATCAATTGGTAAGTATGGAGGAGGGCGGCGCCAACGGCGACCGCCGCCACATTCCCTGTCGCCAAACCCCTTGCGACCAATTGGAAATCGGATTTCGAACAAGCACTGGGCGGGACGTTTATCTGCCGAACTACCTCCTTCAAAAACAGACTACAGTTCACGAAGTTCAGCCAGTCTAGAAAGAGAGAGGGGACAAGTTGCTGCCACTCGTAATCCGGAGGAAAAAAAGCAGTGCCACTCTTTTGCGTTTGCTTGTTTGTTTTTCGGAAGAGTGATTTCACATGAAACGTGACAAACATTATTTTTGTTTATAGTGTAGATGTGTCAATCATTTCTTATATTGAAGAATCTTTTATTTCAGTGTTGAGTATTATACCCGGAATTACTACAGTGATTTGTTCCATGATTTGTCCGGATTGTTAACTATAATTGCACAAATTTATAGAAAACATCCTGAAGAAAAATTTTGATGAAAAAATTTTATTTCTATCCTATTAGTCAAGTATAATAAATTTTAATGTCAGTAGAAAACTGGACTTATTTTTCGACTTCGTTTCGATTTGAGTAGAACTATGCTTTGTGACCGTACTTCTCATGTTGGCGATGGTAGATCTCCACCTTTAGCTTCAAACGCCATTGAGATCACCAATTCCGTTACAAGAATCAGTGGTGCAATGGACTCGGATTACATAGAAAGCATTCCTGCGAGGCATGTCGCATCTTCGCCAACATCCGAGAACAATTCCTCCTCCTCACCAATCATGCACGAATCTTCCGCCAAACCAAAACTGTCTTTCAGCATCAGCAGATTGTTGGGGGATGATTCCAAGCTGGACAGTGACAATAACAACAATCACCGCAGGGAGGACGGCAGGTCCTCTACGGACAATAACAGTGTCCACGGATGTGATAGCAGTTCCGCAAGGACGACACCGGCTTCTTCTGCAGCGTCTCCTATGATGGTCATCAGCAGCAGCGGTTGCTGTCCTGGACTTACTGGCCAACAGCCATATTTTTCGGTGGCTGATCTCAAAGCATCATCTGTAGCTGTGATGACATCGCATTATGATCCACTACAAAGTGGGGCGAATGGGACTGTGATAAGAGTACCAGCTCACCGACCTGCGCCCCTCTCTTACCATACCACTGTCTCCTTTCCTTGGGTTGGGTCCCAAGGCATGGTCAAGGACAGAATTCCAGGTCAGTACTAATTTTTAAGTTTTTTCTACAAATTCGCTTTTTTTCGATAATCAATAATTAGAATTTATTGCATAATAAATTCAAATGCTTAGTTATGGAATGTAGAGTTTAATAAAAGTTAGTTCACATTAGTAACTAAATTGTTGAAATTCAATATTCTTCGTAATGAATGCTTGAGCTGTGTGTGCTACCACACAAATTGTAATAGAATATCCAATAATTTTCATGCTTAACTAAGAAAAGCATATTTATCAAAAAAAATTCCCTTAATTTGCTAATATTTTTTCTCTTGTTTTGGATTCCAGGAGTGGTCAAAATTAAATTTTTGATTAAATTCGAATTGCATGTTATCACTATTAATAAAAATCTTTTAAGAGTTTTATTAATAGTGATAACATCCAAGAACACTCTTTTCAAGATCATTTCTTGAGATAACTGGTTGCTAAAATATATAGATTGTATTTTTCCCCATGTGATGTACTCAAATATATAATTATGACGTAAAGAATTTAATAAATAGAAAGCCACATGTTTAGAAACAAATCGTAAAAATACAAAGATTGATTCTTCATATGCATACATACATGTGTTTGATATCAAATTTAAGTATAACAGTATATAGTTTCTATACTTATTTCGGAAGAGAGCATTTTTTTCCTAAAGAGCAATTCTTACCTCATTATCTTTCTTTCGGATGAATTTTAAGTTATCTATATATCATATATCAATATATATATGTATATAGTAGATAGATGGATATTGATATAGATACAAGTTCTTCAATTTCATTTTTTCTGATCGCTGATACTTAAAATTAAAATTTATTGCATTTTGTGCTATGCTATGCATTTACATGTTTAATAAGAATATAAAAAATTTTACAAAAAAAGTATGTATACCGAAATAAATTTAAAAAATACAGTATGCTTTTTAAAATACATTTGAATTGTGCTTGTCCCCAAAGTGTAGAAAATAATCAATACTGTCTTTATATTATAATATAATATTGTCTTTCTAATAATTATAATATTGTCTTTCTAATAATACAGTATCTACAATAGAAAATAATATATTTCTTAAGAAAAATTCTAGCACATTTTTAGTGAAATATATCAGAATAATTTATCTGAGAGTTTTTTTTAATTAATTTTTAAACATTGTTAACTTATAATTTTATTTGAAAATCACTTCGTAATTTAAAACTTTCCAAAACCTCTTTAGATATGTTTAATATGAAAACTTTTCTCTTCCTTTTTATATATATGTATGTGAGTATGTATAAAGGAGAAATTTAACAAGTAAAGCCTTTTACTATCGTAACTCTTTTATATTAGAATATAGTTGTTTAAATTAATAATAGTATTTTCAGTAATAAATACAAGGTAGCATAACTTTAACTAGTTGATGCATTATTCTGGTATATTGTTTTAAAATTTTATCTTGCTCTATTGAATTTTGATAAACAATGATTTCAAATTCCTTTCAAATAAGATGATGAAATGAAGATAAATAGTTGAAAACTTGTTTCTTTGAAAGCGAATCGTCAGTGAAATAATATAAGTAAGCTTTTGAGGGTTGTTGATTCGTTATACTTTCTATGAGTCATTACTTATAAAAATTAAAACATAAAATTCTTCAACCAGATATCGATTAAAATTAATAAAGATTAAATTTCGTTGATAAGGTTAGAGATAAATAATGAAAGAAATATTAAAAAATATTTTGCCTAAATAATAGATAACATTATTTTGAAGATTCATACGTTTTTCAATAATATACTTAAGATATGCATACTAAAGGATAAATAAGTTTCAAAACATATTTTTAATACCTATCAAATAAATTATTTTCTTAATTTAAGATTTTTTCCCTAATATATTTGCTAGTAAATGTCTCTATTAATTTACAGTAGATTTGGAATGATTGTTAAGTCTTTTTGTAATTACTTCTTTTTTAGGAGATAATAACTTTAAAAATAATAAGTTGTAATATATTAAATATTATTACAATTAATTATTATTACATTTATTATTTTTAAATATTGAATAAAAATAGATGATTATTGTGAATCCAAAGAAATCTTTTCTTACCATTAGTAATTAATGATAAAAATAGATTTCCATTAGGTTCATAATTATATTCACACTTTAAAACAAACAAATAAGAATAGAAAGTATATCTATAATTATTAATTTCTATTGCTTTAGTTAAAATTAAATATTTAGTTTTCTTCAAATAGAGTTTGAAGATTAATCTATAGTTTCAATTTTATTCTTAGTTATTTCTTTCAATTAAATATTTGTCCAGTTATGATCACATGAACCATAAATATTTTAACAATATTGATACAAATAGGTAGCAAAATTTTTTAATATTAATTGAGAGTTTTCTTTATATCACTTGTGGTAAATTAGTCGATTTTCTTCATGATATTTATAAATGAAAAAAACTTAAATATACATTTTCTTATTGAAAAATATTAGTTTTCCTTGAAAACAGTGAACATTTTTCTCTGAATTTTGAACAGAAATATTTATAGTTATAATTCAATATTTTTTTGAAGTCTGCTATTTCAAACTGTTATGTGGAAGATATTATGAAAAAAATTTTAGTGCCTGAATATTGCAGAAATTAAAAAAAATTTTTTTTAATATTAAATAAAATACAATCATAGAAGATTTTAATATCACTAAAATACTGATCATTGAGTAAACTGCATTTTATTAAATTTCCACTAACCGATTTGTTTTCACTTAAGTTGTCATATTTATGCCATCAGTAAATTAACTCTTCACTGGCGCATTTCAGCTAATTATTTCATCAATATATTTCACTTTTGTAAAAACAGAGGTAAGCTAAAAATTTAAAATTTTAGCTGCTTAAAAACTAAAACACATACAATTTTAAATCATAGCTATTAAAGTTATTTGTGGGAAATACTACCTTAATTATATCTAAATATGTAATTATTGCGAACTTTATACTCCCATGTAATTACATATTTATTTTACATTGATTTAAATTTTAATGAAAATTTAAATGAAAAAAAACTTTATACCGAAGACATGGTATTTATGTTATAGGAATATTTTCTTTTAAAAGCGTAATATTTGCTAATTTTAATAAATATTTGAAAATATCTCTTAAATTTTTAGCAGTTCTATAAAAGCACTTAATTAAGAAAATATAAAATCAATGAATAAAGGACTATGTTAGTTGCAGGGGATAATTGAATTGGTGTAGCTTGTTCACATTCAATCTCAGCATTATGAAACATAATTAATCGCCAATGAAATATTTCAAAGAAAATTTGAACTAAAAATTACATTAATTCATTAAAATTAATGTAATTTTTTTATTAATTTACATAAAGACATTAATGAATATATTTAATTAAAAAGTCAAATCAGATGAAATCAATTTTCAGATATTATTTCTTAAATATAAAAACTTTTTGGAAATATATCTTTTATAAAATATTTCCAAAAAGTTTATAAAAGATATATTTCCAAAAAGACAATGCTTTAAATGAAAAGTACCTCCAAAAAATGAAATTTATCAAATTGAAAAAAAAATTAACGGATCTAGAAAAAAAAAAAATGTTTGTTATATATCTTCTTAAAAAGAATTTTTCAGCTTTCCTTTATACATTATACGAAGACATTGAAATAAATACAATTAAATGAATTTAATAAAATTTATTTTGAACTAAGCTAAAAAAGAGAGATTTTTCAATTTTTCTTAACGTTTAAATTCCTAGCAATAAATTATTAACTGTGAATGAATTCAATTTTAAAATGCTCAAATAATTTAAAAATTAATTTAAATAATCTTAATCGATTTGAAAACAAAATTACCTTAAAATTAAAAAAAAATTCCGAAATGGGTAAAAATTTAACAAAAATTTTTGCCTTAGCAAATTTCCACTACTATTATAACTTTTTTTTAAGAAACCATTTCATAAACTATTTTTCAAATAAATTGAAAAAAATTGTTGATTCTTAAAATAACTCATTTATTGTAATCTTTCTATCATAATTTTCGATGCAGTATATATATAGATATTTTTTTCTCTAAAGGCTTATATACATATATTTTAACTAACGTAAAATTATCAATTATTTTAAACACATTCAATTATATCATATTTGAAGCTGTAATTATCTCAGTATAGGAATTACCTTCGTTGAATATTATGATGTATGGAAAAAGATTTTTATTTTGTATTAAATTAATGTCGTCATTTTTAAAATAGTATCCTTAATTTCAAACAAAAGTCAGAGGGGTAGCTTGATTTTTGTTTTCGTGATCACAATTATATATCTCAGCAAATGAATTAAATAATGTGAAATTTAATTACAAATTTACATAAGTGAAAGTTGTATGGATAACAAATAAAACAATGTATATAATTGCTACAATTTGTAAGATAATCAACTCATGGTGATAGCGAATCAATTTTTAACTGCTAAACGAAATATTTGACATCTGAGTAAGTTTTATTGCTTGCAATAACATTTTTATTTGTATATATATAAATAATATAATCTATCAAAGTTATATATATATTAAATTTTTGTTACAAGCGCTTTACCATAGCCTATTCTCGTTCCTATTATTTTCTACAATTACGGCTGAAATAAAGTCTTAATAAATATTAATAAAATATACAACTTATAAAATATATTTATTAATATTTAAATAAGGAAACAAAAAATTTATTGAGGAATTCATTTTTATTTCTAATAGAAGCAGACCCATTTGAAAATATTTTTTCCCTAATAGTAATAGACTCACTTAGGAATTTTCTTGTACCCAACTAGAATACATTTGTAGTAAATTTTGAATAAATTTTCAAAATTTACTACAAATATCTTTTAGTTAGGTACAAGAAAAATCCTATGCGAGTCTATTACTTTTATAGTAAATTTTGTATAAATTTTCAAAATTTACTACAAATGTCTTCTAGTTAGGTACAAGAAAATTCCTAAGTGAATCTATTATTTTTATAGTAAATTTTGAATAAATTTTCATAATTTACTACAAATGTAATGTTATAAAACCAACTATACTTTTGAATTTTATAAAATTGGTAACTTTAACTACTTAATGCAGAAAAATGCATTCTCTCAAGCAAAATCGAGCATTTTTCAAATACTAGATGAGCGTTAGGTTGTCCAAAAACATGATTTTAAATACATCTGTTATTTAATTAATGAAAAAGATTCGATTTTGAATAGATTAGATTCAATTTTAGCTTTTTAAGAGTTAACTTTAATCTTTATGCGACTGATTAAGTTTTAAGAAGTAAGAGCAGAAATTCGTTCTCCATATGAGAGGAAATTTTTAATTGACTAGTGAAAATTCGAAATTTTTAATAGTATAATAAAATAATAAAAAGACATATTTTGACATTTTTTTTCTTTAGTGATCATTTTTTTTTTTTGCACTTAGTTTTCTTATTGCACCCAATTAGCTGTAAAAGAAAGTTAAAAATACAACAAATATGCTTTATAAGTAAAAGCAACTTTACTTAACAAAATGCATTAGAAACTTATAATTCATGTAGAAAAATGTGAAAAATAAGGGCACCTTTAAAAAAAAATTTTTCTATCCAGCAATAATTTCTTTTCACTTAGTAGTTTTCTTGCATCCAACTAGCTACAGCAGAATAATAAAAATTGATAATAAAAACATTGTGATATGTAAAACCAATTACGTTCGTCAAAATTGGAAAAACTAGTGAGCTATTAATACTAAAAAGAATTAATAATAGATAGGGTGTTTTAAACATTCTTACGAAATTATTTTCTCCTCAGTTGATTTTTCTTGTACTTCCCTAGTTATAAAGAATCGTTAAAATTTATAATAAAAGTCATCTGATTTACAAAAGCAACTGTACACATGAAAAATCAGAATAATACCAAATTTTTAATGCAGAGAAACTATGCAAAAAAACAAGTTGAAACAGTTTAAAATGTGGGAAATAAATCAAAAGATTGCAAAAATATTTAACTTTCATGGATATCTTTTCTACAAAAATGCCAAAATTGAAATAGTTTTCCAAGTATTTTCTTCTCTTTACATCGTAACGGGTGAATGAACAAGAAACAATAGTTCTGGAGTTTTAGTTTCTCATAAATACATTCGCCACTTTGAATCAATCACATAAGGAATAATAAAATCGTTATAATTGCTTTTCCAACGAACAATGGATTTTATTTTATTTATTTAAAATAATGTTTTGTCAGATGAATAACCAACATGAGCTCGGTTATACAACAAATAAAGATGTCTTCATATTCTGTGATATGCTATGCAAACCTATCATTAAGTTTTATTTATTTGGTTGTTATACTACCATTTTCAATTTGATCCTTTTATAAATGTTTCTCTATTTCTCTCTGTTATCACACAGAACAATTTCTTAGAAAGATTTCTCAAACCGGTGTTCAATTTTAATTCCCTTTTTCTTTCGTAAAACAATCATGAATTATTACTTTTATTCCATTAGAGATATAGCAATCATATTTTTTCATAAAGATTGAATTAAGTTTAGTAATAGAGGTGAAAAATTTTATTATTAAAATACAAAATAATTTCTTGTTATCTTGAGAAATTATTTCAAAATTGAAAAATATTAATGGAATAAAGGGCATTTCAATTATTTAAAACGTCATATTTATTGCAAAATATTTTAAATAATGAACAGTAAATAAAGTAGGACATGCTTTGTTCCCAAATGGAAATTAATTTATTTTATTTTTGCTATGTAGCTTCACAGTGATTTCAATCTTAGTTTAAATTTAAATAATAATGTTTGAATTGTTGTGTCTTGCTAAGATTGTACAGTATCTCCCGAGGAATAATTGAGAAATTTAAATAAAATTTTTACAAATTTAAAATAAGTCATAAAGGCCATGTCATTAAGATTTCTCCAAAAATTCCGTAGCCTACTTTATTTTTTTTTATTGTTGTTTCTTCATCATGGCATTTTAAATAAAATATTATCATCTTAATAGATTTTTAAGTAATGAAGAAATTAGATTATCAAATATCATTTTAAAAATAACAAATTTTCTTTTAAAAAAATCACATTTGATCAAAAGAATATTAAATTCAAAATTAAACCGCTAAAAATCTAATTTAAAAACTAAAAATTTAATAACTAAAATTCTAATTTTGTTTCACTGTGAATTTGTTTTACAAATTAAATATAATATCTAAATACAATTTCAAATAGCATTCTTTAAATATACCCAAATATGATGTTTAAATGATTTTAATATATTAAAACAGTGAGTTTATCAAAGGTTAACTTCGATCAATTTTAACAGAGTTATATATAAGTAAAAAATGTTTCATCAAATTTGAAAAGAACTAAATGCAAAATTATTAGAGTAACAAAATGAATTTTTTAAATTTATTCTTATTTCTGTATGAGTGTACTGTAATGAATTTGAGCACATTTTCTACCAAAACAATTGTTACTATTCTAATAATTGTATACTTCGATATTTGATCCACCGAATGAATATCATAGTGAATTATACGCATATTACTTACATTTAATAGAATTGTTTTTTAAATGAATTTTAAATTAAAAAAGTAAATAAAACTTAATATATTAATACTTATTTAAATATTAATACTTATTAATATTTAAATACTCCGTGACATTTTATTATCTGAGTAGATTTAAATTTTTTTTTTCAATATATAATACCTAAATTGAATGAAATTAATTTCAAATAATCAAAAGAAAGTCAGCGTTTTTAAATATTCTGCGTATAAAAAATACCACAATACATACCAGTTACTACGAAATTAATATTTTATAGTTGAATTTATTCATTTAAATGTTTCATTTATTTGTTTCACTAATCAATAATTAATAAAACTAATTAATTAGTTTAACAAATGTACTATTTTGTCAAATAAATTAAAAAAGTTTAATCTAGTGTGAGAACGAACGAACGAACGAAAATCATATCGTAATATTTTGGTAAATTTATTAAATGAAATATTTTTGCAATTTTAATTCTAATTGTATTTTTAGATTTTAATTTCACTTAAAAGTGTAAAAGTAGGCAATGAAGATGTAAGTTTTAATATCGGTTAGTTGGGTACCAATTTGTAATATATCCTGAAATTATATTTTTTAAGTACCAGAAACTTTCATTTGGACATCAAATAAGTTTACACTGCAAAAATAATGTAGAGCATGAGTAGGAAAACACTTTATATTATATTATATTAATATGTAGTATTAAAAAATAACTTTAGATATCATATTAAAGTTAAATGTATTTATTTATAAAAAGCTATATATTATATAGGTTCTGGAGAATTGTTTGTGGATTTTATTTAGTTTACTTATAAATATGTCATGTAAATAATGTTAGAAGTACTGTTTCTACCAATCTGAGTCCATAAAAATTAGTTAATTAATTACTTTTATCGCATTTGCTCAATTAATTATTTCAAAAATAAAATTTTATTTTATACTTAAGCATTATTTAAAATATCATTTTGAATTTACTTTAGTTTTAGAATTAGTAGTCCATCAAAAATTTTGTTCCTAAGCTTTAGATTTTTTTTTATACTTTACTTTCTATGTCTATACGGTTTTACTTTAAAATATGAGTGAAATTACATTTTCTCTCATTTATGTTTTTTTTAATATATACTCTTAAAAGAATTTTTATATGTTGAACTTCATTAAACTTCATATTTTTAGTTAAAATGAAATAGATTTGTTTAAAAATTGTAGGTATAAACTTTTGCAATCCCTGGCATAAGAAATAGAGAAATAATCATATAAAAATACCAATATTGATATTAGTAGTACATCAGAATGGAAAAAACCAATAAACTGAATCAAAGTCTCAAGTGTTAGGTAGATACTTTCAATAGTGTCTCCTTATAGAAATTGTAAACACGATAAATATGCATTCCATCAAATTTATTAATATAGGAGAAAACTCTAACAATTCATTTGATCATTAAGCTGGAAAAATGTTAATTGCGTAATATTATAATTTTATTTTTTTGTGATACTTTTGTACAGTGAAAGTATTTAAATGTCTTAATGGAAAAATAAATTAATGATTAGGATCACATAACTATGTAATATGTATGAATTAAAAATACATATTACAGTATTCAAATAAAAAATAGTATCAAATTTGATTTTGTTTAGAATCTTTCAATAATATGAAACATTTTTAAATAAATTATTTTTTGGAAATAAATTTATAAATAAGTTATTGTATTATGTAGGGTTAAAATTTTCATAAAAAAACTCTAATCTGGTGATATTGTTTTATCACAAAAGTATACAAAAAGACATAATTTTTGCTGATTTTTAAATTACAATTTTTCAATTAAATTTATTTGTTATTTTTACTGAACGTATACTTTAACTAAACCTATACTTTTACAAAAAGTATAGGTTTAGTTTAACCTATACCGTTTACACTAAACCTATACTTTTTGTAATTTTTCTATAGTTTAGCATAAAAATGCAAATGAAAAAATATATATATAGCCTTAGTTATTTACTACATTTAAAATACTATGCTCAAATTTTACATGAAATTGAAGATAAAAAATTGAGATTCTTTTTTCGTCTTACACTTCAGTTATGCTCCTAGCAAAATCTTTCTACACGCAACTTCCATGAGGATGTTTTTCATATCCCGAAAAATATTTCTTCTAACAGCATTTTTCCTAATTTAGTATTTGAACTTCAATATGTTAAAAATAACTGTGCTATCAATGCACACATTTCTACACCTGAAGGGACTATATCTCCTTGAAATGCATTTCTTAATAAGTAAAAGTAAAAGGCATTTAATGTTTTTTGAAATTATATTGGTGACCTTCTTAAGAAAATAACCACAGAAATTAATGGTTAGTAACCCAATTTCATTTATATCGCTATAGGTCTTAGACAAAGACTGTTTTTTTAAAATATTATTCTTATATGTTCATGATTGCATTTTATATTTAAATAAACCATTTGTCTATAAATCACGCATAAAAAAACAAGCATATTCTCATTAACTATTCTTTATTGTAACGAATATAAAGCATTCAAATTTAATAACATATAAATATTTCCAAAGAGTGAAATATTATTAAAAATTATTGGGTATATTAAAAAATTGTTGGCAGCATATATATGAAAATATTAATGATTATTAATTAAAATTTTTCAGATCAGTATAAGTTGTTTGAAATTAAAAGTGAACAAAAAATCTAATTAAAATTTTACGATATATTATAAATAAAGCTCCTTGTATTAAATTAAATTATATTTTGATTTTAAAAAGTGAAAAAAAATTGTTGCAATTAATTGTTTTAAAATTGAATCCTTAGGCATTTTTCATGTATTAAAAAGAATGTTTCTAAAATTTCCCGATCAATGTTACACTTTATGTTTTGATATATCTCTCGAAGATCTCGTATCCATTGTCAATGCTCAGTTCAGAAATTACCAAATTAGAGTTAAAATTTATAAATCTTAGTTTTTCTTAGGTTAATTAAGTATGAAAATTATTATTTATAATATTTAGCGAAATGAATTGCATTACACAACCAAAAACTCTATATAAAAGTCGCATGAATATTAGTGCATATTCATAAATTAAGTGTACTTTTACTAATTAAATTGAAGTTTATTTAAGAAAAATTAAGTTTTGATGATGATACATTTAATTTATTAGGTTTCATTATTATATGGACGACTTTACAATAAAGGGATCATATCTGATATATTAATGAAATATTGCAATATGTATAATAAATTCCAATATCTGTGTGTGCTTATAATACCTTAAAATATTATGATGCATTGGATAATCTTATTATCTAGTATGGTATAATATGTTAAAAACCACGTACATTTAAATAGATATTAGAATCACCTAATTATTTTGAATGTGATTTTTTTTACCATAACTATATGATTAATTAAAATAATTAGTAATCATTTTAATACTTAAGTTACGCCATAATTCAATTTTTTGGAATGTCTTACCAATCAATTTGTAACAAAATAAAGTACTCTTTTATTTATTAAACTCTGATATCTATTTCAATAAAAACAAAATTCCACTATATTTATAATTCACGGATAAAACATATTATGATTGAAATGATTTTTTTTAAAACTTACAAAAATAATGTAATTTTCAGGCTTTTTATGATAAGATGAACTATTGAGGACATATAAATATCAAAACGTTGGTGATATTTTTACATTTATAAGAATACAAAAGTCTGGATTAAGAGATTTAAATTGCGAAAAGTTTTGTTCTCAGAAACAAACTTGCATAACAACATAATAAGAATAACTTATTTCTTTAAATAATCGCTTATTTCTGTGTGGCTAGGACATAAAGTGCAATATATTTTGATTTTTTATCGGCTGTAATCAAATGCAAAATGTCAAAACATGATATAATGACGCTATGATGTATCAGGTAATTACCGATGAAAAACATTTCGATTAGTTTATTTGTGTATTTCGCTCAAATGTTATCGATTTTTCATATGTTTAAAAATATTTTATTTTCCGCGAGGGTATCATATTTCAATAACAAATATTTCTCTTCGATATATCTATAGATTTCTGATTGATGAATATTGCGAGATAAATCTTGGTGAATAAACAACTGAAATAGGAAAACAATGTATAGAATAAAACGATTAATATATACTCATGATTTTTCATGTATTTTCATGATTTTGTTCATTTTTCTTGGAATGAAGGATATGTGTTTTTCCCTGAAAAGTAAATTTGCTGTCCTATTCATATTAAACATTTCAATTTAAAAAAAAATCTTTACATCAAGGAATTTAAATTATACCCTACTCGATTGTTAAACAATATAATAAAAATGTAAATGCAGCATTTTCAAGGAAGATCTTAATTTTATATATAATTCTATTTTTAAATCTATCTTCTTAATTTTAAGTCTATTTTAAGTAAAACATAATACTGATTATAGTCTCTCACTAATAAATCATTTTTAACATATTTATAATTGTATGTAATTATAAAGTAACATTTTTTTGTCAAAATATAGGACACAGGTTTTAAAATATTTACAATACTAATAACATAGAAGGAAATGAAAAAGATTATTACCACCGTGTTACAAAACAAATGAAAAGTAAAAAAACAAATTCAAAATGTAAAGTAAAAATGTTTATTTTAATTTTGATCAAACACACATCATATCTATCATATTACATGGAATAACATCATTTTCTGGGTTTTTTATATGTCAATAGAAATTTCTTAATTTTAATGTCTTAACATTAAAATGAAATAAGCTATAGATATAAGTAAATGTTAGCTATTAATTTTGTAATTGAGTACATTTTCTATTACAAAAATGAACTTTTTTAGAAAATAAATAATTTTACCCAAAAAAGAGTATAAAATAGCCCATTTCATTTTAAGAGTTTGTTACGTAAAATTATACAAAAAACAATAAGTAATATTGATCGTAATTTTTAGACTTTATTAATTAAATTGCATAATAGGAACTATTTGTCATTAAGGAAAGTTACTAGCCATAATTTAGTGATAAAAATCTCTTACTCACACATACACATATATATATATATATGTGTATATATATATATATATATATATATATATATATATATATTTGTGTGTGAGTAATATAATTATTTAATGATCAATTTACAAAATGAACTAATGTAAGACATTTAAAATTATCTCGTTCCTTAAGAACAGAAGAATTCAAGCTGGTATGAAATTGGATATTTTAACTTTAATTCGAAAACGAATAAAAATGAATAATACCTTTTGTATTTTGTAGAAAAATAAAAAATAAAAAAATTAAAATTGTTTTATATTGTGTTACAAATGAAATGCTCTACCTAATTTTCTGCTTTGTAGTGAGAATGTAATGTTATGAAATGCTTTACTTATTTTGTTGACTGATAAAACCAATTAATAGAACTATACTTGAAAAGAACTTATCAGATTTATCACCATAAAGAAATACAAACGGTTTTTAAGAATTGTCTTAAAGTCATAAAATTTTTTATTTTATCGTATGACAACAAGATAATTTAATGATAAAACAGTACGACACTGCATTTAAAAGCTTGTTTTATAGTCATTTACTTTGTGATAATGCTGTGTTTTTCTAACGCAAATGATTTTTTTATTTGAATTGTATATCATGTAGGACACTTAGAGTTTATCTTGTATTTCAAAGATATTATATGTTTTATAATAGCTTTTATTTAAAGACATAAAAAATTATCTGTTTTTCAGACATTGATAATAATAATTGTCAAATAAGTTTGTATGTGTATGCAGTATTTTGCTTATGTCTCTTAAAGCAGTGAGACACCCTATAATATATTTGGTCTCTTAAATTTACAGTCAAATCTACAAATGATGATAATATAAAATATTATTTTTTAATACTTAACAAACTATTAAAATACACCTTTTTGTCTAACAACTTATAGCTTACAAGTTATTATATTAAATTTTAGCAATAATTCAAATTTTTGTCTGTTGTACACAAGTTACATTTATTGCTACAGTTTTTAAATACTTGTATTTTAAGTTAGATGCTTTCTATGTTTTTAAATGAACATTTTTCAATAAAAACCATTTGTGTTTATTTTAAGGTGCTTATACTTACATTTTATGATTTCTGTAATAAATTAGATTTCATTTATGTCTGGTATATGGCTTCAGGAGTAAATATCATATCTGTGATCATTTAATGATAATTAATGATCACAGAGATCACAATTGAAAATTATTTTATTTGATGAGACATAAATATTTTTTCATATATAGTTTTTGGCTATATTATAATATATATATATATATATATATATATATATATATATATATATATATGTTTGAGGAAATTATTTCATGTTATACAATGATTTAATTAGAAATATTTTTTAAAATATTCATTTATACGTTTATGATCAGATAATTTAAATCTGAAGTCTTTATGAAATTTTTTAAATTAAGATTATCAGACTTTAGATTTATGATATCTCTAAGCAAGTTTACGATAAACCCTAATAGTTTATAAAATGTACTAATTATTTGATGTTTCTTTTGAGTGAATATTGACTTTATTTAATGACAATGCAATTAAAATGCAATGATTTTCTTGATTACTTTATCTATAATTTCAGACAATTTCTATTAAACTAACATTTAATTAGTATTATATATTTGATTCCATGTAATAGATATCTAATAATTGAAAGCTTTTGTGGATATTTCTAATGTCCATTACTAATTGTCTTCCAGAAAGTTTTTCATAGATAGTTGTTTATTTCTAAGCATCGCTAAAAGAAAATGAAACACCACTCTCCTAGATTAACATGAAAAAAATCAAAAATCATTGCTCAAAAAAGAAAAATATCTTTCTTTTTTGAACAATGACTAAAAGTGAATTTGTGTCTTTGCGTTCTGAAGAATGTGGTTATAAAACACAAGTTTTATTACATATTATATCAAATGGAATATTCAAAATAGTATTTAAATAAATCTATGCAATATTAAATGCCATTCTTAAAAACAAAAAAATTGGAGTTCATTTAAAATTGTTTTCAACTTTGACTAAGACATGTACGTAACTTTCATTGAGACATGAGAAATATTCTCTAATGAAGTTCAAAACTATTTATAATAGTTATAATTTTTTACTATATGGTACTATAAATATTTTAAAGTATTAGAATTGTTTCTAGTTTCTAGTCCTATAAAATTCATTAGAATCACCTAAAAGAGTAATAATAGGTTGAAAAAATAGTTATATACATATATCATGCATAATGTTTGCATATATACTTAAATTTTTATATGTGTATATATTTATTTAATATACACATACAGATATACATTATATGTTTATAATTTATATTTAAATAAAATATGTATAGTGTGCATAGTTATTTATATATATTTGTTTAAACCTCTTGAAATATTTATCTATATACATACACATACAAATTTTTGTATTTGAAAATGCTCAGTATTTGTAACAAATAGTGTAATTTTTATAAATAAGTAAACTTTTCGTAAAACTACACGGTTATCAGTTAAAAGCATTTTGAGGTGTATAAACAAACCTATTTTTGTATTATTGCATAACATTCTAAAGTCGCACTCAATAGTAATAAAGTAAATAGATACATAAAGAATTTTTCCATCTCATAGTCTTTTTTATGGCGATAAGTTTCTAAAAGGCACTTTATGTTTCCTTTAAGATTGTAAAACAGATCTTTACTTCAGTGAAGAAATAAAGCTGTGTACATTCCACTAAAATGGGGTTTTATTTGTAGATAAGTAAACACAAGGTGAAAGTAGATAAGAAGAGTGAGAAATGGGGAATCGAGCATTATACTTTTGCATTATGATCACTTTTGAATCTTGATACTTTTTCGAATCTTTGAAAGAAAGTGCTTTGTTAAGCGTTTAAAAAAGAGTATGAAGTACGAAATTAGTTTTACTTTCTGGTATTTACATTATTTGTTATTTTTTTGAAATAATTTTGTTTTTAAGTGCAATTCACATAATATTAGTTTGGGGAAAAAGAAATCCATTATTTTTACGTAAACTTTATGTAACTTTTTTTTGGATTCGCTTTGTAAAAAGGTTTGAAACAGCTTTCATGTAGATTTTTAGGTCTTGCGCTTTACGATTGCTGACATGCGGTTAACTTCGATCATTTTTGATATTTTATAGACATTTTCGACGATGCTGTATCCACATGCGAGATGCACCTCTAATATCAAAAATACCCGAACGGAATCGACGAAACAAAAATTGTACGTAACTTGTTGTTACAGTCTTATATAGGACGATAAACACCTTTCACAAATTTAGCCACCCGGCTATCTTTTTCGCCGTTACAACCGCAAGAGGATATTTTAGTGTCAAATGTCACCTTTCCAACGAGCATAAATCTGAAATTGTTTGATATATACCTGACGAGATATCGATCACTACAAACGTCTACCAAAAAAATAATGGATTACTTTTTCCCCAACCTAATATATGCAAAAAGGAACTTTTCAAACAACTTTAAGTTTGCTAACTAATCAATCAAAGTAACAATTTTTATTTTATTTGCATACGTAACTAATAATATAATTTAAAAACATTAAAATTCTTATATAAAAATGGGTCTTTTAGTTCGCTTGGATTTATGTGTAAATTTCAACTAAATAAAACTTAAAGTCTTGAAAAAACCGGAATTAATATTTTAAAAATATTTTAATTAATTACAAGCTATTTTACAAATTAAATATTGCTGTTTTTGGAATACTATGATACGATTAAAGATAAAATTATGTAATTCCATTATCTTATAGTTCAGAATATAATTTAATTTTGTACAGATTTTAAGTTGTAAAGTTTTATTACTGTTTATTTTTTTAAACTTTGCAACATTATTTTCAATTCACTGAAATATGAATACCTATTTATGCAGCATATCTATTTATTAAAGTTTGATTTGTGTTTTTATTTAAAATTAGTTAACAAATTACAATTTTTGTATGTATATTTTGTTATTTAACACATTTGAAATGATTTAAAAAATATAAACTAGAGATAACAAAATTTAATTATTAAGCTCTACGTTTCCTGAATTTTTTATATTCCAGCTGAAATACTTTAAAAATGACGTTTCCCAATAAAAAATTTCCATTTTGTTTTCACATTTATCAGCGATTTTGTTATGTATTAACAAAATAAAACTTTTCTAACGAATCACATTTTCATTCTCCATTATTATAAAATTAATTTAACCTAACATTTAAAACCAATCAATCAAAATTAACCTAAAATTTATAACAATACATATTTGCTTTGCAAAACGTTATAGTTCATAACATTCAAAAATATTTAAAATGAAATTTTTTCATTTGTCTCATTGTAAAGTGGTATGTTACGAGACTTATAAGAAAAACATGCGATGAAAATTTATTTATTCTTCCTTAACTTTTCTGTTCAGGAATTATAATTATACAGATTTAAAAAAAACGTTTTGGGATACATAAATAAAGTGTTATACTTTAAACATTTATTTTTATTACGAAAGCTAATAATGTATTTTAAATCAAATGAAAGTTTTAACCTGATTTGTGATTGCGCAAAATTAAATTTATTTTCATATAAAATCATCAAAAATATTACGTTTACAATTTGAAGCAATGCTATTTTTTTATCAGTATACTCCTTAATAACGTTTTCATAAAGAAATAGTAAAATATAAAAAATAAAATTCATATAAAAAACTCAAAAGACTAGTTACATCAAATGTTTGGCTATATTTTCGAATTTTATAAAACTTCTTATTACTTTTATTTATTTTTAAACATAAATAAGCTAACTCAAAATGAGTTTACATTTGTTTGTGATGAGAAATATTTTACAATCGAAAAATTTAATGCGAACAATAGAGAACATTATCTTTTCAAAAATGAAAGATGAGTTTTTGCGGAAGGAGGAATTTCTACGAATGTATATAAATGATACATTTAATTAAATATATTTTCACAAAATCAAATATTTATTCTTCAAAATGTGATTGTGAACAGCTAATTCATTTAATAATTGTAAAGTATCCGCTAAGAAACTTCAAAATCAAATGAAACAATTTTATTTCTTGTTTCCGTTATCTATTTTGCATGTTATCACCTTTACATATCATTTTATTATTTAAATGCATTGTGTTTAATTTAACATTCATTGAAAAAGTCAACTTTTTATTATGTGAAATGCATCCTGTCTCTTAAGTGAAAAAAGGGAACTCTTTCTTCGCTTCATGCTTGGTTTATTCTTTGGAAGTTTTCTCGCAAGAATAAATTAATTCTACAAAACTTTGTTGAATTCAATCCTAGTTCTGGGATTTATTTTCGCACTGTTTGACATTTGTATGTCATTGAGTTGGGGAGAATCAACTAGATCCTTGCTAGAGTTGTTTAGGAATTGAATTCTTTTTTCTCCAAATCAATTTTCTGTATTCGTCTCTAAATTTCTGTTTTACAAGCTTGAGTGGTCGTTTCGTATTTCCAGTTTTTAACACGCAATTCTCAAGTAATTGCAGGTTTTCCCTTCGTCGTAGAATACCGAAAACTCCAAACACTTGAAAGTAATGAAAATATTTTGTTTATACCTTTCTTTGTGTAGTAAACTTAATTAATTTCCCTACTTGCTTCTTTTCCAGGTTAAATTCTAAGAAAGTGAGTTAATGTCTTATTTAAGTTTTGTT
>JAPDSC010106543.1:45235-60632 GCA_026290005.1 Latrodectus geometricus
AATAGGTTAAATTCTAAGAAAGTGAGTTAATGTCTTATTTAAGTTTTTTTGCTTGGATTTTTCTGATTAAATTGGTTGAAATAGTATTTCTAGCACTTCTTTAATGTCTTTGATTTGTAGAAATATACTCATACATATATATGTATATAATATATTTCATATATCTAAAGTTAATATGAGAATATTTATTTTTATAACGATTTAAACTTGTTCAAATAGGTTGGAAACATTATAAATAAGTTTGTTTGTTTATTTTTATTACGTCATACTAAATTTTTGATAATTTAAATAAAAATAAAATTTCAAAAAATATATTTTAATAATTTAAAAATATTTGATTTTTCAATATATATTTTAATTAAATATAAAATTATTAAATATAGATTTTATTTAAATATAAAACTATTAAATATATTTTTTAATAATTTAAAAAATATTTTTATTACTTTTTAAAGAAATATATGTATTTATCTATTTATTAAAACAGTGAAATGATTTTCCGAAATTTTCTTCATTGAACTGTAATGTCAAGATCCATTGTTTAAAAAAATGCTTAACTCATGCTTTAATTTTATTTTAATCTATCTTTCTTATTTAAATTTTATGGTAGCTGCATAATTTTAATCTAGATAGATTGTCTATACCTTTTGCCTGTACCATTGCCATATTCATATTTCTTTTAAATTTTAAAGCCTTGAAGTAAAAGAAAAGTATGGATATTTAAATATTCGACCATAGTTTATCATCTGCAGGAAATATTAAATCTTTATACCATTCATATAAATTGTAAATTTAATAATCTGTGTATAAGCAATATAACTTTTGGTATTATGAAGAAATGCAATGTTACATAATGCAGTTAGCATGGGTTTTATACATGTATATACACTGTAATATTGTCATATTTACTAGTTTTTGTTTCATATTCTTCTATAGAATACATTATTTTATCACCTATACACGTAATTTATAGTCTGTTTATGTCATTCTGTTTCATCTGTATTTAACAAAATTTTTTACTATCAAGACTAATTTTAGTTCTTAGGAATAATCTATTTTTACAATTTTGGTGCAATATTTGTTCTTAGTCATTTTCCATATTGAAAATTCTGTAAATGTTTCATTTCTGTTAATGTTGTAACTTCTAACATTAAAGTTCTACTGAGATTAAATACTGTAATTCTGTTCAAATTCCGTGGTAATTCTGTCGCAAGCAGATGTATTACGTTCTTTTGCAATAACAGATAAATTATGTTATAGACCAGGTTCTTCATTGCTTATGTATATCCCCCTACCCCCAAATAAAAAAAGAATAAGAAAAACCTTAAAGCAATTATTTCCCCAAATATGTACCCAGAACGCAAAATTTATCTTCCATTGTTCACCAGTGTCTGGAATCAAACCCTGGATGTATCTCTGAGAACAGTGTTGTCCAACTACCTATCCCAAAGCAAGACTTCATACATTTCCAAAATTCTCGTAATTAAATATGGTAATTCAGAGAGTAATTGACAATATTTTGAAAGACAATCTAAGGCAAATTTCGGGATCAATTTTTTTATTAGTAAAGATATATATTGGACTAACATTCGCATAGAAATGTTGAATTAATAAATGGATGCTAGTAGATATTTTAATAGCATATTACTTCTCGTTAAAAAATGAGCATCATGGTTATTTTTTGCTTATTGTATAATCATGATGTAACAATATTCAATCATGTATAGCTTACCGTTTGACATCAACCGTTTATGTATATATTGCACATTTTGTCAGATATGGCCATCTATTAATACTGAATTTTTTTTGCGAACATTCTCACATATCACTTACGGAAACAGAGACACGTATATTTTGGAAATTTAAAAATTTTATTGAAATTCTAATGCATAAGGAACTTCGTAGATTGCATATTGTACTCAATAAACGTGAAAAGTTTGATAGAATATGATTTGTCTTTCTGAAAACGTGTACAATAACAATGAGTGAAACTGTATTTCAGAAAAACGGGCCATGTGCGGAAGAAGGCAGCCGGTGTATCTCGTTGAATTTAATTTTTGAAATAAAATGGATACCTGGAATAGCTTTAAAATTGATTGCTATACCGTTTGACATCAACCGTTTATGTATATATTGCATATTTTGTGAGATATGGCCATTTATTAATATTGAATGTTGTTGCGAACATTCTCACATAACACTTACGGAAACAGAGACACGTATTTTTTGGAAATTTAAAAAATTTATTGAAATTCTAATCCATAAGGTACTTCGAGGGGTGCATATTGTAATCAATAAACGCGAAAGGTTTGATAGAATATGATTTGTCTTTCTGAAAACGTGTACAATAACAATGAGTGAAACAGTATTTCAGAAAAATAGGCCAAATGCGGAAGAAGGCAGCCGGTGTATCTCGTTGAATTTAGTTTTTGAAATAAAATGGATACCTGGAATAGCTTTAAAATTGATAGTATCATCGTGGATTACATGTTTGTATATAGTTCAAGGCGCACAATTGAGATATCAAGAACATTCGAACGTACACCATAAAATACTTCATTATTAAACAGTTGAGTAATTTCACCTTAAAAATTCGAAACTGTTCAACATTGAGTAATTATATTAAATATTATCAAACCTTACACTTGATACCGATTTTGATTATAAAAACAAACTGCGAAATTATTTTTCAGGCTGTGCCAATTTTTATTCCGGAAAAATAATTAAGTTAAATACTATTTGGAACAATGGGTTTTTTTAATGGATTATTCAGAAAATTCTATATTTTTTAATTCATGTTTGAGTATGAAAGAAAAAAAATACAATATATTAAAATTTCTTTATAAAACTTACATAAAAAGTCGAAAACACCTTTCGAAAAATTTATGATGAATTCATTACAAATGAATATTTTTATTTAATTAAATTAGATTTTCAAAGAAGTTGTTCCTCAAATTTTTAAGCTTAAATAACGCATCATTCTTTGTAAATGAAATTTGGCAAATCTGCCGCAACTAAAAAATACGCTTGCTTTGCTAAAATCTTCAAAAAACTAAAAACTATTGTTATCTGAACTTTTTTATTAGTAATACTAAAAATTAAAGTTCAAATATTTTTTATGTTGCGTTATTTTTTAAACAAACTTTTACCGTGGTGAGCAATTCCACCAAAAGAATAAAGTCTTTCATGAATCTAATTTAATTTAGTTATTCACACATCATTGATTTCTTACCATAGGAGGTGAACAAATAAATCAAAGACCGAATGCTACAATAAAACTTAATTTCCTTTACGTATTTTTTAAAAACATTTGCTTCCATTTAGTGTTATCATGCGCATGCGTGACAACGCGGTTGGTTAACCACGTGCTGAAACTCCCCACTTCAAGCCCTATTAGGCAACACTTGAAATAGAAAGGGAATCAGAATACATATTAAAAAAACGGAGTCAACGAATGCGCATTTACGTGTAACATGTCTGGCTTTTGGGCGATATACTTTTCAATCAACCATCTGTTAGATTTTGTCCACACTACAATTGCGTGCTTAACCGTTTAACTCTTAACACCGCGGAGAAAGGAGCGTGATTAGGAAGGGAGTGTTTCAATAACCTGTTATATAAAGTAACATTTTCGTTTTCCTGAGCGCACATAATAGCATGGGAATATAATGACAACAATCAATGAGAATAAATTTCGTATTAGACAAGTATCTTTTATTTGCCGTATTCAGATACATACTCATTTTTTCATTTCCTGCGAAATAAATAGGAAGTTTAAAAAATAAGTTCACACTAAAAATTACTGAGTATTAAGCAGTTACGGTTATAAACAAAGTTGCATAAAGAGTTACTGACAAATATTATGATAGAAAATAATACCTTTCAATAACATCAATTTTTATGCTTGTTTTATTTGGCATTATTTTTTATGTCTTGTCCCTTATACTTTACATGCACCATTTAAACATATATATATCTTGTTCATTTTAAAATAATTTTCAAAAATGTTTTATATTAATGTTCCATTTTTAATGATTTTTTTTATCAATCTGTTTAAATCAAAGAATTAACTATTCCTATTTTTCTAGATTTTGAGACATCATTTATAATATGATTTAAATGGTATATATATATATAAATGTTATTAAAATATTGCACTAAGCATGGAAAATTAATACAGCTATAATTATTAAGAGTTAAGCAATTATCTTTAGTTTGAAAGCGAATCAAAAATGGGATTACTAGAAAATGACCACAATCTTAAAATTGAGATATCTTAATTTCAGTAATTAGCAATCATCTAATTTTACCACTGATGAATATATTTTTCTCAACACATATTATAAGATATAACTTATAGCATTTTTTATATTAGTTATCTTATAGTAATACATATTATAAAATATAAAACTGCGCATTTCGAATTTGAATATGGGATGCATAGTAAAATGACACTCGGATTTCTAATTTACAAAATGATATTAAATATGAAATAATTACAACAAATTATTTTTATAATATGCCAGGGCATTATTTTTGTAATATGACATATTATTTATATAATTTACCTCAACATTATTTTCATAATATGTCCAGATTATTAATTTATAAGATGACATCTATAATAATAAAAGCAAGTGTAATGTGTCTGTCCGTTTGTCTGACCGAGCTCTCCAGCCAAATCTATCGCACGCAGGGACCTGGAATTTTTTTCACGGAAGCACAAGGGGGCTGGCCACCAGACCTCGAAGCCCGATTTTCGATTTTTGAATTAGAAAAATTTTAAAAAAATTATTTATAAAACTTCTTCTCGAGATCGCTGCTCGCCGATAGCTGATTCCTGGGTTGTACCAGCTCCTTTTGAGAAACAATTCTGGCGACCATCTTTTGGAAAATTTTCCGTTTAAAATATTTAGGATATATTGTTCCTTTTTATCGACGGGGAATGTTGTGTGTGGGGGGGAAGAGAGAGAGACAGTCAACGTGTCCTACACTACTATTCCTGCGCTATTCACTTATCTGCATTTTCTAAATGCACGGGCAACGCCGGCGGGTACAGCTAGTTAAATATAAAACAAAATTAGTAAAATAATCTTGCAGAAATAATTTTCAGCAAAATAGACTTCCATGATACATTTAGATAGCGACACCACAAGAATTGCCATTGGCGGTACAAGTTTAGATTAAAAACGGATGTTGTCAATTTTGTAATAATTGCTAATTTTGTGAAGGTGAACAATTTTTTATTACTCCTGTACCGATAGTTTAAAATCCATACTAATTACTTAAAAAAAGTAATTTTATAAATTATTATCAAAAACTATTACTACTTAGAAAATAAATTTAAAAGGAAATATTTGGAGATTTCTCGTCCACAGATAGTTTAAGACCAGAAACAGAGCTTCGCTAATATAAAGGAACTCTATATTTTGATTAAAGTTACATTTTATGTTGAATTCATATGTTAAAAGCACTTCTTTTTTCTGTTTTCAGTGCCTTTCCCTTTAGCAGCAGGGCTGCCACCGGTTCCACCTCGGCGTATCGGCCATCCTTACCAGAACCGAACGCCACCAAAAAGGAAGAAGCCAAGGACTAGTTTCACCAGAATGCAAATCTGTGAATTGGAGAAACGGTTCCACAAACAGAAATATCTGGCATCAGCAGAACGAGCATCCTTAGCCAAAACCCTTAAAATGACAGACGCTCAAGTGAAAACGTGGTTTCAAAATCGCAGAACAAAATGGAGGTCAGTAATCAATACTTATCAAAGCCATTTTGTTTGTGCTTAAGAGAAATGATTAATTTGCTTTGGTTCATGTCTGGAATCTGAGTAATAAAATTATTCATTTAAAATACATATATTTTTATTAATAAAACCATTTGCTATTAAAACATTTTTATACCAATTAGGACATAAAAAAATGTTTGAATGAAAAAGGAATTTTAATGATTTGTTTCAATACCTATGATTTGCATTTGATTGGCTGTTGATGAAATTTATTCATAAGTCTTTGTAACTTTTATACAGCAAATGATTTTACTAGTAACTAAAAGAGCTGTCTAACAATTGAACTTGCTTTTGCCTAATTTACTCGATTCATTAAAATCATTTAACTGTGTTTTTGCCTTATAAATAATTAAGAATATTTATTGGGTAATAGTGACAATGATAATATTAGGTTGGGGAAAAAGAAATCCATTATTTTTACGTGAACTTTTTGTAACTTCTTTCAGAATCGCTTTGTAAAAAGGTTTAAAACAGTTTTCATGTAGATTTTTAGGTCTTGTGCGAAGCTACGACTGCTGACATGCTGTTAAGTTTGATAATTTTTGATATTTTATAGATATTCTCGACGATGTTGTATCCATGCGAGATCCATCTTTAGCATCCAAATACCCAAATGGAATCGACGAAACCAAAATTGTGTGTAACTAGTTGTTACAATCATACATAGGACGATAAACACCTTTCACAATTTTAGCCACCTAGTTAGCATTTTCGCCATTATAAAAGAAAAACTAAAATATATCAAATTTTCTGTTTGTTGTCTTCTATTTTTAAAACCTTGTACTTATAACTGAATTAATCAAACAA
Source organism: Latrodectus geometricus (assembly GCA_026290005.1). Lineage (NCBI taxonomy): Eukaryota > Metazoa > Arthropoda > Arachnida > Araneae > Theridiidae > Latrodectus > Latrodectus geometricus. The sequence continues at coordinate 51,831 of JAPDSC010106543.1, forward strand.
AAAACCGCAAGAGAATATTTTAGTGTCAAATGTCCCCTTTTCAATGAGCATAAATTTGAAATGGTTTGATAGATACCTCACGAGATAGGGATCACTACAGACGTCTACCGAAAAAATAATGGATAACTTTTTCCCCAACCTAATATTAACAGTTTATAGTATGTTACTGGTTGATAATAATATTAAATAAAGATAATATTCTAGAATATAATTAAATAGAAGTTTTTACATTTATAGCCTATATTATATAGACATTATATTCTTTTTTTTCCCCTCTTATAAGTTTATGACACCGAAAATATCCTTAAAACTATTTTATGGAAAAAAAAACCCTCATTATTTATGCATAAACTTCATTTTAAATGTTCTGCAAATTGATAAGAATAAAAGAATACGCATAAAGTAACTGTCCCACTTTTTATTTTAAAGAATAAAAGATCTGAAGTAGGAAAAGAACAACGCCAATGAATGAATGTGAGTGAATTGATGTTGATAAGCAATTCACTGGAGTATTACAAGGTTCAAACTCTCTTTACACTTGATAGCAGTACATTCATATTTAAAAACCATGAAAAATGAATTGCTGTTGCTGCATATGTGGCAAAGGAGCAGACTGAATTTCCCAGAGGTACATTTTAAGATGTCATGCAGTTTTTCGCTAGTTGCTGCTGCTGCCTCTACAGGGGGAGATTTTTCTTGCCGTTAACAGGAAGGTTGGCGTTCTGGGAGTCCTTAGCGAAATGGGGCTTTTTGTTCATAAACTTCCAGAAATCATTTTGGATTTTTGAAACTCTATATTGTGTATAAAATATTTTATAAATTGCAATTAAATGTTGGTTTACTCACTGGGATATAAATTCATTCCAAAAAATTTCCATATCTATAAAAAAATATGTTGAATATCTAAAATGCTTGAATTCATGTTTATGTCTTATTTTGAAGAATTGACATAAGAAGAATTCTTAAGTAAATTTTTAAATTTTATTCAAGCATTTTAAAGGCAAATTAATTTCCTTCAAATTATATTGAAGTAATATGATTAAAATGTGTCTGTCTTTAAAAGGAACTATTTTTATGCGTTAGAAATTTCAAGCGTTTTATGTAAAAATGCAGAAATAAATAAATAGCACATGTACATAAATGAATATTAAAGTTAAAATTGAACTTCTCAATATAGAAATAATTTTGCATTAAATGCTGGATCTATTTTTAGTAAGTAGTCATTAGATTACCTATCCTTACCTATCGAAAATTTTAGTTATTAAATATAAAAATACGAATGCTTCGATATTTATTAATAAATATGTATCATCTATAATTTACATTGAATTACATATTTACGAAATTTCAAAGAACGTGATACTTTTTTAGAATCTTATAAATTATCACTATAAAACTAATATGCAATACTTGCTATTAGTTAAATTACGTAATAGCAAGTAATAGTAAATAATTATTACTTAAAATACGTAAATAACTATTACTTAAAATACGTAAAATCCGAAATATATTGAAAATAGATAATTATAAGTAAGATATGTGAATGTATTTATAAGCGCAATATGGGCTAATACATTGAAAAGATTTTATATTCTTCTTCCTTCATTTAGCCTTGATATTCCCCAGTAGCTCTCAAGTAACGCACTGTTAAACTTTACCACTTCTTTTTCTTTTTGCATCGGAAACAAGTCCAATCTGCTTATCGCTCCTTCCATCTAACAAAGTAATGAATAAAAAAATATGCTAAGCATAACAATGGCTTATAATGAAAACGTTTTAGATTAAGATCTTTCGCTGAAAGAAGGCGTTGGCATTCAAGATGGGCCTTGTAAGAACTTCAGGAAATCAAGACACGGAGAAGTGCTACTTCTTATTACAAGCCACGGGGTTTGATTGAAATTAATACTGCCTGCTAGGAAAAGTGCTTTCCTTCGGGAAACCAGCGTCTTCTGATTGGACTGATCAACACGAGATCGATTTTTAATGTGACGTCAATGAATTAAGGCCACACCCTTGTGAGAGACACATGTGACGGCTACTGTTTGACACGTTACTCTTTTGTGGATAATCTTTCATCCTCTTCATAACTTTACAAGCGACTCATTTAGTATGAGTTGTGAATTAATTTTAAGCATCTACTTTCGCATATTTATTCGTTATTCAAATTAAATGTATTTCCACATAAAAGAAATGGGTCCAAGGGAAATAGTTTAAATAATTAAGATATTTTTTCTTAATTTAAATTGTGCAACCTTTATTATTTTAGTATTTGTTTATGAATTGTATTTAAATTGAATTTAATTTGAAATATTGATAATTATCATCACAATCAGCTTAAATATTTTAATTTACGCATTAATCATTACTTTAAATTTATTTTCGACATTAACTATTTATCTTAAATTTATTTTAATAAGCAATAAAGATAATTAACGTCTTACATGAACATAAATCTGTAATCTCTTTTATAACAGACAACTCTGCTTATTCTTGTTTAGAATACATAAAGCCTCTTTCAACACAAATGTGATTTAACTATAGACTAAGTTTTAATTAAAAGAACTTATGAAATTTAAATTAATTTAAATAGAGATATTTCGTTTAAGTTTCAAGAGTTATAGAGATATTCTTGAGTGATTTATATTTTTATTAAAACAGTATTTAAAAATATTAAACAGATTCTTGAATAATAACTAAGCCCCATTTACATTAATCTCAAAAAAACCGCACGAGAAACTATTAATCTTGGGTAATAACATTTTTTATCTCTATTTAAAATAAATGAATTAATATAAATATGTAAATTAAAATACAGAGACCACAAATTCGCAGACATGGTTACATTTTTACGTGTATTCTGAAAGTTGTTATGAATGATTGCTGTTGATTTAATTCAAATTTGCCTGGAAGAAATATTTAAAAGTACTTTAAATACATTTGTTCAGTTATGTTTTAATGTGTTTGCACATTATTTATTAACATTTCAATCATTTGGGTTACACATTGTTACATGGCTAGATTCACTGTTTTTAGAAATCCAATTTTTGATATAAAATCTAAATTTATCAAAAAAAAAAAAATGTATATTTAACGTAGTTTACTTTTTTTGTAGATTCTTGGTTCTCAGAGTAAAATTTCATTTACATTTTTAACTCTTACTTTATTTTAAATTGCTTTCTGAGTCTCTTATATCATAAAAGATAAAAAAATATTGATATTATAATACAAAAATTTTATTACAAATGTAATCAAAGATCATTTTGTAGAATTGAGGCTATAAGTAAGAATATTTTTCAGTTCATTTTGTATGCAAGATTATTTTACTGCGCAATTTGGGACTATAAATCTGATTTTCTAAAAATAAATTGCACTTTCATTTCATTTTACCGGGTTATTTATTGTGTGTAGCAATACTAATTCAAAATAATTTTCCCCATTTGCTACTTTTTATATCAAACTGAGTTACTCCAATTTTTCCTTTTGTACTACATTTGAAAGCTATTCTTCCAAGCTTAAGTATTATCATAATCATATTTTGCAAAGTTATTAAATTACTTTTGTCAAATATGTTTACACTTGAAAGAGAAAAAAAATATTAAGTGGCATAAATATACTCTAGTAAAATATACAGAATAGACTTGTATCATACAATAAAATACTCTTTCACATAAGTTGTAGCCTATAAAATTTTTTTAAAAAAAAAATATATTTTTAACATTAATTACAATTTATAAAACATTTTAAAAATTTTTATTTTCAAGCTAAATTAAATGCAGTACAGGAAACAAAATTTCAAATTATCCCAAAAAATTGCAATTGTTAATGTTGTATAGATTTGAGCTGGCCCTATAATTCCGATGAAATATACCCATGTTTTTAAGTTTAGTTTTTATTTGTTAATTTTTCATTTTGCTGTGGTTTAATTTCAATTTATAGCTGAAGTAATTGGTTTGTATTTTTCCAGCTATAAGCACACCTGTAACTCATTCAATACTTATATATTAATACATATCTTCTAAAAGCACATTTATTATTTTACACTATTATACAAACTTTTTTAAAATTAAAAACTATTGCACAAAGTATTGTGCAAACTTTTTGAAAAATAATCATTCTCATCAATTGATGTATACTTTGTCGCATTTTATTCAGTTGGAAAATTCATAGTTATTTATCGTGAAAGCGTCCATTATAAAATGCTTGTCGTGTAATTGGCATGCAATATATTTGGATGATTCAATCTTTCCTGTAGTAAGTTAAAAACCAGTTTTTAGAAGAAATGGTATTTCTTAATCTTTTATTTAGATTGATTCTTCTCAGTGTAGATTTAAATAATATAACAAAATATTTTATCTTTTGTGCAATAGTAGAAGATGTAATTAAAGGGGAAAGAATGCTGTGCATTGCGTTTCTTATATGTGGAAGAAAAACCAAAAAATCTAGAAAAAAAAAGAACAATTTTGTTTTGAAAAAACTAAATCATTGGTTTAGAATTTACTGTAAGTGAACTAAAGAGAACAGTTGAACCTGAATCAAATAAAGATACGAGCTTGTAGCGAAGAGGCAGCAATTAAAATTTTATTTTTAAGAAATTGAGAAGTCAATGGGAATTAAAGTTTTAAGTGATTAAAAAAATAATTACTGCACATTTTATTAAAAAATATGCTTAAATAGGAATTCATCAAAAATACAAAACTGGAATAAAGTTTTGTTTCAAGTTTTAGAATTTTGATTAAATAAAATAATGAAGGGAAGCATTATAATTGTTATGAATTAATAAAAAGAAAAATCAAATTTCAATGAGTTCTTAAATAATTTGCAATACCTGAGTTTTGAGAAAAAAAGGAAGAAAGGGAATATCATATTCATGGAAGAAACTTTATACTATTTCTGAAAATTAATTAAACTATAAAAGCAACTATTGCATTCTTCTAAAATGATATTTTATTAGATTTAGTCTTTAAAATTATTAAGTTTACTGAAGAAAGACTCAGATCGAATATTCTATCGGGTCTTTTGAAGACAGATCAAATTACGAAATTCGTATCAAAATCTAAAATGATGGTAGGCATTGTGATAGCACCTGTCAGCTTGTTAATTAGTTGAATAGTTTACTAGGAACAATCGTCTAATAAAATAGTCAATTTCAATAACCACTTTCTATATTCATTATTGCTTATCAACGTTTACTCAATATTATTTACAAGCATTTAAATTTTTCTGAAGTAATAGGAAGTTTGATTTTTTAAGATTTTATCAATGTCTGACATTTTAGGACTGAAATCCGTTACGATTTGCGATTAATAATTTGGATAACAATTTTGCATATCATTGCAATGTTTACTTACTTATTTATAAATGAAATAGACAGAGTAATGCACTTTATTTGTTTCAGATTTTAGTTAGGAGCAAACTTTCAATATATTTTCTTTGATGCGTCATAGTTTATAAAATTAAATTTTCTGACATTCTCATAATTATATTTACTCAACTTAATATCATGAATAAACGTAAAATTTTTAAAAATTTATTTAATCAAAATATCAATTTTATCAGAGTATTAGTTCCCCATACTTTATTCGCCAGGCTGATAACCAAGTGATTAGTGATCTTGAATTTTGCTCATCCCACCTTGGTCTTGGATGTTTGTAGTGGTTCGGAATCCACTTTAAGTCATAGGTTCCGATCTAATTAGCCTTCCTGTGTAGAAAATAACCTATAGTTAGCAAAAAAATCACACACACACAAGCCAAAGCCATACTTTATTCAAAATTAAGTAAAAAAATTAAATAAAGCGAAAACAATTGGCTTTTAAATCAAAGAATTAATAATGAAATATTTTTCTATATTATCTTTGATTGCTTGAGTTTAATTGCATAATAGCAGTTTGAAAATCTGAAATGAATAATATCTTTATAAGAAATTTTGTTTGATGTCCTTCAATAAAATGCTTTCCGTATGTAAATTTAGAAGATACTTTTCAATTTATAATACCTCAAGTCAAATGAAGAATTGTGTTTGAAATTTAAATTGTAAATGTATTGAAGAGCAATTTAAATATTTAACCTATTAAATATCATATAAAATATTCCGAATGCGTTAGAGATGGTCCCCGCGTAGTTTTTAATTCGGATTTAGAAGAAATATTGTATCAATTCAATAATGTGCGCCAAATAAACTGACTCTCTAGTAATGTGCGCTAAATCAACGGAAGTATTTTTAGGGCCCAATAAAATAATAGAAAAGGTGAAAGGGTGTTAAATGTGGGATTTGGCTGAGAAAATGGTTCATGTGTTGGGTGGACAGTTGATGAGCGTTTTACCAACAGTTTTCTTTCTAATCTAGCGACTATCGATCATAGCTTCTGTCTCATTTGGGCGGCAATTACTGTGAATAATGGTACGAGGCTTGTTCAGAAATCGTCATTTTACGTCAAAATCATAAAAGAACCATTCCATTTATCACTCTTCACTGACATACCCGTAATGTTACACGGCCTCTTTCATTTTAAATAATCGTCCTCACTCCCTGAATATGAGGAAATCGTTGATAAAACGAGACAGCGATGAAAAATTATGAAAACGTTTCTCTCTCTCTGTATGTTTTTTTTTTATTCCACGCAAAAGCTTAAATTTCGATACGCATCACTTATTTTCAAGTAAAAGTCGTTTTGTTGAAAATATTCTCATGGGTCTTTAACAGTTGGACGATGGATTGATTTTATCTTATTGAAATTGGGTCTCTGAAATGAAAATAAGTGTGAAAATCAGATGAAAAATTATTAAGCAGGAAATATTTCAATAAGAGAGAAATGTTACATAGTTTCATTAAAAAAAGCAGCTTAGTTATCTTTTAATATAAGTATCATAACTGTAATATATATATAATCTGACAATTTTCTATATAACTCTTTTAAGATTTTCTAACTCTACATAAACACAAAGCTAACTTAATTGATTGTCATGTGATCTAAAGGCAGTAATATTCGTCTTAATTAAATTAAATACTGCTTTCCTAACAGCATAACAGCAATTTAATTAATTAAATAGTAATAATTATAGGTTTTTGCTGGATATCCCACTTAGTTTTTTTTTTATTGTTTTAACCATAAAGTGGTTGTTTCTTTCGTTACAGTTGAGATCATGTATACGTCACTTTATTTTACTTATAATTGGTCTGTGAGTTAAACAAATAATCGTTTTCACCAATAATGTTGACTATACAATTTTGTCCACCTATCAAAAACAAGTTAATTTGTCAGTGGGATTAGCTCTTCAGTGAGCAGTTGGAAAAGAAATTTTGGCCAGTATCTTAGTGGAATTGGCTATTTTATATATTATTGGAGATTTGTCTCCCTTGATACCGCTATTTAAAAGTAATTACTTATTAATCATTAAGTAAAGATAAATTTATTTCATGTAGTATGTAAAGCACATGAAATATTAATATTTTATTCTTTATGCAAGCAATAAATAAATCAGACTTGCTGAACAACACACCTAACTATTTCTTTGCATGTTTGACTCAATGTTGTTTTCAAAAGTTTAGTTCATAACTCCAATTCAAAATACATTCCAAATGAAATAATGCAAACACTGTAATTATTTTTCATTTTAAGCTTAAGTAATTTTCCTCTTCGATAAAATATTCATTGAAGAACAAATAAATGTAATTTCTTCACTTCCGTAAAATTAGAACACCAATTTGATTTATCGGTATTAAAATCTTTAGGAAAATACAAAAATAATTTTTAGATACCAATAGAAAAAGGGATTCAACCACATTTCTAATTGTATCTAACTCATTAACATCTATTCCTTAGAATTGAATACAGAACAAATAAAAAAAAGAACGAGAAACGAATTATTATATGAGATGAGTGATCTTAAATTTAATAAAAAAAATTAAAAAAATAGTTGCATACGAATCTGATTTTAAGCTGAAACCCATACCAGATGTTAAGAAATGATAAAAAAAAAGAGTCACCAAAATGTTTCCTTTATAACATACTTTGATTAAAACTTATTGAGAATTTTATATTTTCAGCAAATTGCTTTTACAATCAAGAGATAAAACAAAAACATGTGAAAGCATCTTTCATTTTAATCAATGTTTTGCATTATAATTATTTCAACAAAGTTTTCTAAGCAAAATTTGTTATTCTAATAAAGATTCAGTTTATAAAAGCATTTTTTCGAATTTGTATTGAGGGTTTCAATGAATAGATTTGATATATCTATTTTATTTATCTTCAGTTACTCTGCCAAAAAACTAAAGAGTACATTTTATTATATTTGATGTAAAACTTAAATATTTATAATTGTAAACATAAAATAAAAATGGTTGAGTAATAATTTTCCGTAACATAGAAGATAAAAATTATATATTAAATACAAAACTCCTAATTAAATTAGTTATCTTCATTTTATCTTAGTGTCTTTGTAGTAAAAATTGTTGATGGAATTATATTCGAAGTATGAATATAATACCATTACTAAAATTTTTCAGTAATTGTTTATGTGTTCAAAAATAAGTATTTGTTTACTTTACATCTAAGCTGTATTTTTTCCATTTTGCTGGCCTACATGTTTTAACTTTGAATTGTTTTAGTAAATAATAACAAGCTTGGAAATTAATCCTCGATATAATGATAAAAATTATGTTACGTTTATCTGTACAAATATTTTTTATGTATAACATAAAATGTGTCATTTTGATACTACAAAAACAAATAAAGTTATTTAATTAGGTTAAGAATTACTTTGATACATAATGAGACAAATATTTCTTAAAAATTTTTTT
>JAPDSC010106543.1:75632-88050 GCA_026290005.1 Latrodectus geometricus
TCACAAAATGATAATGTAGCATTTTTATTACAAAAATTTGCTAATCAAATGTAAATCAATAACCATTTTAACTTATTTGAAATAAACTTGCTAAAAAAGGCTTGTCAAAAATTCTAGCATAACATTTTATATCTAAATGATTATTTCGACGAGAAAAATTTTTTTCGATGTGAAATATCATGTTATTTAAATAAATGTATTGATAAATATATTTTTACATCATTTTTATTTCAAATTCTTGGTTATTTTAGAAGACCTAAAAATTTATAATCTAATATTAGAAATAAGAAATTTATCAATCTATATAAAAATGTATATATACTTTCTGAAAATAATTTTCCTCACTCTTATATTTTTTAATTTTATTTTGAATGATTAGTATATATCAGTTTCTTTCAGCTCTTCAATAAGTGTGGATATGCAATACTTTATAGAATCAAGCAGATTTAGAATACAAACCAGGAAAAAATACCCAAGTCACTTGTTAGTGAATATAAAGCTCATTCGCAACTGCTATGGGGAGAAAATTGAAACTGAAACCCTGTCATCATAATCTTACATACATTCAGTCAGAGACATATCTGATAAATTGGCTGTAAGAATGAGTGCACAACCTTGATTACTTTAAAAATTATCTCATGTGAATCTATGGTAAGGCTATTAACTTCTTATATTTTTAAAAAATTATAAAATTAAGTGGATGGATTATGTAAATTATGCTTCGAAATTATCAAGATTCTTCAATTTATAAAAAAAATATTCGTTTCAGTTTAAACCTAACTCGAACAAAGAATTAAGAAAAAAATTACATATTTTTATCAAAAGCTTTAACTGTGAAAACTGATTTTTATTTCTTGTCGGTTTGAGCGTAGGTTTCAAAATTTTATAAGAATTAAGTTCACATTTAAATCATGTTTTAATACGAATCTACATGTTAAAATAGGATATTCTATATTGCCAAATTGGTATCGAAATGAGCTTTCCTTTCGTGAAAGCAGCATTTATCAAATTAATATGCACTCAAGGAAAATGGCTCAAATTTTAATTATTATAACTGTATGAACGTACAGAAATGCTGTTAGCATTAGGAATCTATATGAGAGAGAAAAATTTTACAATTAAGAAAGGAAATCGAAAACTAATATATATATATATATATATATATATATATATATATATATATATATATATATATATACATTAAAATAATCTCGATATATACTTATTTTATTTGAATGGGAAAAAAATGGTAGTCAAGAAAGCAAGTAACGCTTGTTTCTAAAAATAACATTTACAAATTTTCTTATTTCCATCTGTATCATTCAGTTATATTCACTGAGAAACAGTTGAAGAAAATAAAGAAACTCTATTGTGAGAGTCTCATTTTCCCACGGTTTTAAGAAAACCATAAAACAAGAAACTTATCCAAAACTGCTACTAAAACCCCACCAAAAAATACACCCATAAATGCCTAACATCAAATCTCGCGTATGATAACCGATTCCCCAAACAGACAGCCCTGTTGTTCGCTGCTGAGTAGCACAAATTAGTGGAAACGAGTAAAGCGAGAGAGGAACTCTGATGTATACACACATTCGTAAACACTTCGGATTGACTACTGATGATAGAAGATGGTTCTCCTTCTTACTCACTGACTCGCCACTTTATCTGAGAAAGAGGATTGCTTTTTCTTTTTTATTTCGCTGGTAGAGTGTTTAATCGCCCGTCTCACATTGAAAGCTGCGATGAATGACGTGTGACATTACATGGAGTATGATGACCTGGCGAGTTGTGTGGTCTGTGTTAAAACTGGACTGACACTTATGTGATCTCTCCCTATGTGAGTATTGACCATAAATTGGGGAGAATTGTTTACACTGGAACTGAGAATAAGACGTTGGGTAATGGCTTATTTAGTTGAAGCCGGTATTACGTTTCTCTTCACTCTACTGCTAAAGACAAATAAGCCTCAGAAATTGGAAGTGAAAAAGAGCAGATGGATTTTATGGCTGTTAAATTATGCTTTTTTTTTTCAGAGTAGCACTTAACATAACGTACTTTTTATGTTAAAATATACATACATTATTATTAAATATAATATAAACTTGCAAATACTAATAATTTATGAATATGGCATTTTTAAAATTTACTTTCCGAAGAAATATTTTAAGGAACTACATGAAACACTCGCACACACACATGTTTCTTAGGAAAGCATTTTTAGTTGTTTTCATTGAAATATTTTGTAATACATATAAAAATCTTCAAATAATACTAAAATATATTTTGTATGACTTCTTGAATTGTAGTACAATTACACATTTTCAGAGAAATTGAGAAAATTTTGAATTATATTTTTATTCATAAACTGTTATTAATTATTACAGACTTGTGGAATTATATGAATAGTGGATATTAAGGCTAAACATTTCAAATCCTTGGAATAGATGGCTTTAACATTAATAACCACCAAACGATCAAATCTTATCCTTCTACTGTTGTACAAGAAGGTATGATTCCTTTAATATTTTATTAAAATCATTTAAATATACGGGTATTGCAATAATAATCTAACAATGTAGGAAAACATGGTTATAAATATGAAAAGTAAAAGGACTTATCAATTTTCAATCACTCTAAAAATTGATGCTTTATACTTTTATTGAATGCATTGCTTGGCTTTTATTGAGTTAATGGTATTATTACAGATTTTATCGATGTCTGATACTTTTGAAACGAATGTTGTTAGCGAAATAGATATCTAATGAAAGTTTTCGAGGCAAAAGATCACATCCAGTCAGATTGTCAGGCGTCCCGGAACGGGCTCCGAGAAAGCGATTTTTATGACTTGGCTGCCCACATAATAACCATAATTTGAAGACACAGAAGGGATGTCGGCACTCACGATTTGAAATGCACACGAAAGGCCTCGCCATTCCATCCAGAGAGCTGCCCTTTATACTTAACAGTTCATCCCACCGATAGTTTCCAAAGCTTGAAGACAGTAAAACGACAATTTGGCCTCTCCTAATAGCCTGCTGCGAGCCCCTATGTTACAGCTTGTAAAAACGCACCTACAAATGAAGTCCGGAGATAATATAAGGTGGGAAGACACAGACAGTGTTTGGCGGCTAAAATAGCGACGTGCGTGCCTCTCCACATCGAAATGGATTTTTAACAACTTTAGGGGATTGAATGAGGAACACACTCATAAATGGTTTTAAATGAATTTATTATGTATTTAAACGAAGGGGAAGATCTACGAAAATTGTTTTTCCGGTCCTTGTTGTGTCGTCGTTGCGTGAGATGAGCTTGTTGATTTCGTTCATAAGTTTTTTGTAAATGTCGATAAATATCATTCAAAGTAACTCGAGGATATATAAATCATAAATGAACATGCTATTTTAGTTTTGAGTTAAAAAAAGAATTGCAATTGTTTCATATTAGAGGAAACGTAAACGGGGTTTTAGTGAATTTTTAAACTATTATGGACGTATAGATATGAAAAAATGGAGGAAAAGTGTGATTATAATATTATTTTACTTTGAATTTTTATTTTTTGAGATCAAAACTATGAATTTTAGCCTTAATGTATTTTGTACACCATAAAACTAAATGATTTTATAAGCAATACATTTATTTTTCGAAATAAAATGAGTTTAAATAAGTTTTCCTTCAATGTTTTGTATATAATTTATGTATGCTACACTTCCTTTGATAGCTTTTCAGTGAAGCTTTACACATACACAAACAAATTTAAAAGATTTAGAAACCATGCTGGAAAAAGAAGATATTTTATCAATTTATAGTTATGAAAAAAATTGTATTTCATTTTAAGAGTTTATAAAAATACTTTCTAATATAGATTTTTCATCTCTGTTACCCATTGGGTACTGATATATCCAGACTATCTCAAGTCTTATAACTGGTTTCCTTGGGGAATGAAGAAATATACTCCCTTCCTACAATCAGATTGGGGCGAGGAGTATAGGATTTAGTTATAATATTCTCATTTTTAATGATTCCCAACATGTAAGGCTGTATAGACCTAACCTAGTTGGGTTTCGTATTCAAGAATTTCTATAACCTTTGAATTTAGAGGTGCAAAAGAATTTTGGTAAATAATTCTGCATAAAATTTTACTTTCTTCATAAAAACAGCAAGTTATATGTAATATTAAAAACACTTTACTTAAAAGTAATGGTACACATTATAAAATTTATTTAATACTTTTAAAAATAAATGCAAAATTCATATTTAAAAAATTTTATTAAAATTATGAAGTATTTCTTAATTTAATAGAGTTTTTAAACTTTTAAGTAATATGCTTTTAAGAAACCATCTGTATGATGATAAATTCATTCGATTTATTTGGCCCTAAGCCTTATAATCATTTTTAATTTATTAAAAAACAATAGAAATAATAACAAATTTAAATATTCATTTGATCAATTAAAAGTTATTTATGAACAAATTTTGTTTATGAAACATAATATTTGCCCTTTTGTTAATGTTAACAACAAATATTTTTCTCTAATTTTATTCCATATAATTTTTATTAATAATTTGATTGATATATTTACAATGTTGAATTATAAGATAAACTATTAATCATTGATGTTTCTTGAATTAATTGTAAGTAAGAATAAATTTTAAAAATTATTATTAAGTATTCAAAAACAGAAATAATCTCAAATACCATAATAACTTTAAATAACATAATTTTATTAATGTACTAATTTTTATGTGTCTAATAACAATATTAAAATAAATTATAATGCTATGAATTCTAATACTAATAATAAAGTATATAATACAAGACATAATTGAAATAAGCAAAAATTGTGCAGTTAAGTTTATATATCTTCTACAAATACTTTTTTGGTGATCATAAATTTATTAATTAATTATTCTGAAATTAAAGGCCATCAATTGGTCAAATAAATGCAGTTGCCGAAATAAATACATACAAATAAAACAAAATAACGCACAATAAAAGCATATGTACCAATGCATATCTCATTTAATTAAATTAACGAGTAAACATGAATAAAGTATAAAAAAAAATAATTATTTCAATAAATTTTCTGGAATTTATCGTGTCATTTCACTCCTAAATAGACGCCTTCAATGTTTCTGTTTGAAATTTATTTTATCTAAAATAATCTCATAATGCTTATAATAGATTATTTTTTTTACATTAGCCTGTCAGTGGCCAATGATTTTAAAGTCTGTTTCTATAGAAAATCAATTCTATAGAAATAAAGATTGAAAATTTATTTAGGAATAAATGTGGAATGCAACCAGCACATTAAGATTCTTATTTAATATTCTTTATGCCCTTTTTTTTGACCACGTGACTTAATACAAAGTTTAATTCAATTATAAGTATAAAAAATTGAAAGAGTTCAATTGTGTGAAGCACTTTTTGCTAGAAATTTTACATGGAAAAAACCTGACTTTAATTTAAAATAAAAATGCTTAATGGTTATGACTGAAAATATTAGTTGATAATTATAATTTCGATCAACAATCATGCATTTTTCATTTAATACATCATTAAAAAAGTAAAAATTTAATCAAAATTTAATTAAAAGATGCTTGTATACCTAATATATGATTATGTATTGAAAATTATTTAAATTTTTCAATATATAAATGTAATGAAACAGTTATCAAAAATTACGTTTTAGGAATAATGAACTTTTTTTTTAATTAAATTCGGACAAATATAAAACTAAAGCATATGGAAGCAATTGTTTGAATTTTAAAATATATATAATGGCATTATATTTTGATTGTTCAAATAGAAAATTGAAATCAATAAAAAAACTGAATTGAAAAAAAACAGGAATGAATGAATAACAGCAAAAGAATAATGCATAATTAAAACCATTCAATCCATTTTTTAGAGTCACCAGCTTCTTTTTTTTTTCTTCATGGAAGGGATTTATTTTTTTAATAACTCTAGAATAAGCATTCATTTCCTTTTTATATATTTATTTATTGTTTTTGCTCCTGAAAATAACAAATTTCGTTGTTGTTTGTATATCTTTATTCGTTATTTTGTCAGTATTTTACAGCAATTTTTTCGCATTTAATCATACATACGCTATAAAAATATTTTAGTTTCAAATACTAGTTTTCCTCGACTATCATGCAGTGTTTTCAAATAGGGTGACAGAGTATATTTAGAAAGTAACATCACAGACCAATTGTCATTCTGGTTATTTTCTTTCTTTTTTTTTTATAACGATACATTTGTTTAATACTTTGCATAGAAATTTGAAAACCTTGTTCAAGAAGTCTGAAAATCTTTACATTTAACATATTTTTTGCAATATGTTAAAAGTAAAGATTTAATTAAATATTAATTTTAAAAAATTAATTAATATTAAAGATTTAATGAAGTATTAATTAAGATTAAATATAAAGATTAATTTAAGAAAATAATAAATTTTTGTCTCGGATATTTCATTAGAAAAGTCATTATTTTTATCATACTTATACAGCTTCTTTTTGTTGTTACAAATTTTTATTTTTATAAAGTTCAATCAACTAATTTTTCTCTATTTATCTTTTCTGGCAGTAAATATTTTAGCTTTTTCAGCTGTGTTTATACATTTCTCGTTATTTAACACATAAAACAAATGTAATGGCTGTCTTAACCACATATAAATAACGTTTCTAATTACAATTTTTGAAATTTTAATTTAGAAGTATGTTTTCTAAGAAAGCCAATGATACAAAAAAATTTCAAAGGAAACTTGATTTCTTTTTTAACAGATCTGCTCCAGAAATATGGAAGAATATCAGAATATTTATTCACGATTCTACTTGGAGATTTTGATATTTATTTCTTACATAAATAAATATCAAAATCTTCATTTAGAATTTTAAGAAAACATTCTTTTTTATGCGAAACAGTTTGATTTTAAAGGATTCACTGAAGCCTAATATTTTTATGTATTCTTCAGAACATCGGTTCTCAGGTTTGAGTCTAGCTACTGTTGAGCAATGAGTGTTGGATGTTCAGTCTTCTACATACACTAGCTTAAGAGTTTTCAATTTCCTCAATTGTGGACTTCATTGAGTGCTTCCTCCATTGTGATACGTGAACAGGGCCCAGTTTCTAAGAAATCCCCCATAAAAGCAACTTTTGAGGGGACTTTTTAAAAAAGCCTGACACAGTTTTAAACTATTAAGGTGTCCACTACTCAGTGTGACAGGGTTTACAGGCATTGAATACATATAGTGTGACAGGTATTGAATACTTATTAAATGTATTGAATAGTGTGACAGGTATTGAATACATATTATAACAAGCAGGTTATAATATTAGTTTGGGGAAAAAGAAATCCATTATTTTTACGTGAACTTTTTGTAACTTCTTTCAGTTTCGCTTTGTAAAAAGGTTTAAAACAGTTTTCATGTATATTTTTAGGTCTTGTGCGAAGCTACGACTGCTGACATGCTGTCAAGTTTGATAATTTTTGATATTTTATAGACATTCTCGACGATGTTGTATGCATGCGAGGAGCATCTTTAGCATCCAAATACCCAAACGGAATCGACGAAACAAAAATTGTACGTAACTGGTTGTTACAGTCTTATCTAGGACGATAAACACCTTTCACAATTTTAGCCACCCGGCAACCTTTTTCGCTGTTACAAGAGAAAAACGGAAATGTATCGAATTTTCTGTTTGTTATCTTCCATTTTTAAAATCTTGTACTCGTAACTGAATTAATCAAACAAAAAACCGCAAGAGGATATTTTAGGGTCAAATGTCACCTTTCCAACGAGCATAAATCTGAAATTGTTTGATAGATACCTCACGAGATATCGATCACTACAGACGTCTACCAAAAAAATAATATGTATTCAATAAAATGTTTTTTTCAATAATTCAATAAATATTTTTCAATAAACTGCATATTATTTTAAATGGATACTTAATAAAAACATTCAATATCAAATATTAAAAATTCTAAAAAAAAAAAAACATGTTAGTAAAATTAACATTGAAACACAACATCTCAAAACAGCAATTTTGAAACTTAAACATAATGTCATTTTACTTCTAGTTTCCATCTTCGTCCTTCTATGCCACATTCACCAACTAAATAATTTGCTCTTTCATTCACCCTTCACTTTACTTGTCATGTTAGCAGTTGCTCATCAGCTTCTTACCCGTTTTAGATTCTCAAAGATTCACTTGGTTCTTCACTTTGTTCTTCCCATTTTGGAGGAAGTTTTATGATATCGTCCATCAAACCAATTTAATTTTCCCTCGTTCCCTTTCTCCATTCTCAGCCAAATTGTTCGTCATTTTAACTTGTTTTATGGATGGCGTTAGTTTTCTTCCTTAAAACTTTCCCTGTGATACTTTTATGATTTAAATTCTCGATATTGAAACTGATATACATTTAAAAACTACTATAAAATTATTAATCATAAATAAGTCAAATATATATTAAGGCCTTATTATTTTAATGATATTTCAAAGAAATAACTTGTAGAGGAAAGTTAAGGTAAAAACGGATATAAAAATGGTTAATAATATAAACTAAAATATTGAAAGCATTATAAAGTGTTTAACAGCTAGTATTTAACTGTCTCTCTCTCACTCACTCTCTGTTACAAAAGAAATGATTTATTTAAGTATTTATTTCTTTATATTTATGGCCCATCTGAAAAGAGTAATAAAAAGAAATCCTGAGATGCAGATAGAAAATAAATTCTGAAAATTATGGAATTATTCAAAAACTAAAATATATTTATCGTTTTATCGTAGTATAAAACTTATAGATCACAATGTTATTTATAATATATTATTATTTAATTTAATTTATAATTAATCATTGAATTACCTGAAATAGTGGTATAAAATAACATAGCTACACTGCTAGCTACCCAAATTGCAACATCAAGAAAGACAAGTGATATCACGGCAAAATTTATTTTGTAGATAACATGTTGACCAAGAATCAAATGATTAAATTCATAGAAGTTGAAAATGTAATTTAATTTATGAAGTTTGGTTCCTGCCAAAATCAGTAACCAGAGAGCCGCCGTTGTTGAAGATCACCGCTGCCACACGCCTCGGCATTGATTCAAAGAGACTTTGGTGGTGTTCTTGGGGTACAGCAGACCAAATAGCTTCCACACGTTGCCAATGTTGATCAGGTGTGCCAGCTGGGGATATGATCTGGGTTAAACGTTCAGCAACCATGAACCACATGTTTTCTGTCGTTGAAAGATACGGAGAGCGAGCCTGACAGGGAAACAGTTCAATCTGGTGATTGATGAAGAACATTTGAACAAAGCCCATTATCCTGCTACATGTAATCACCCATTATCCTGCTAAAATACGACTGTGGGCAAGACCTGAAGATGAAGAAAGACAATTGGTTAAAACATCTTGAAGATGTAGCGCTAACTGTTTAAAATACTGGCAATGTGTACTAAAAGAGTGCAAGAGTGATATCCAATAACGCCCCATATCATAATATCCGCCGCAGGACCAGTGTGGCGGTGCATAACGCTACCGTTCAACATCCTCTCTCCAAGGTGTTGCCAGACTTGAATGCGACCATCATGGTGTTACAGACAGAAGCGTGACTCGTCAGTAAAGATAATTTCATTCCATTCTGCCATTCACATCCTTTCATCGCACCATTGGCGGTGGACACGTCTGTGAACGGCATCGAGTGGTACTCGCAGACATTGGACGATGTGTTATAGACTGAATGTGCTATGCTATGGTTCATGATATGGCAGAGCGATCCGTCCCTGCCATGCACATAATTTGCCTGTTATCACATTAAGTGGTACACTGAGGTGGATGCGATCGAACAGATCGATCCGTCGTACTCTCCTGCATTCAGTGGTCACATATCCGCATTACAATTGTTTGGTTTTGTCCAACACCCCTACCGATTTCCCTGAAATATAATACGCAATTTCGGTAGGCCACTATCCTTCCTCTATTGAACTCGGATACTTAATCAAAAATTTATCGTTGCTTTTTACAAGGCATAATTGATTTTTTTTTCAAAATTTAGACATTTTTAATGGATATAGTGTATAGAACAGATAAACTAGAATAGATCATCAAATATATATATGTAAATTAGTGAGGCTAATACTATTCCTAACTTACAATTATATTTCTAATTTACATAATTTGGCATTACTGAGACGTATACATTTCACAATAAAGTGATTAATATTAGGCTTTTCAAATAAAAAAAATTGTCTTCCAGTTATAAATGTGTACCTAGACTCCGAGGAAAAATTTTAACTTGGAAATAATAATAATTTCTATTTTCTAACCATACTATTTACTTAATATTGCTTAAAAAGCTGTCATACACCATGAAATAAAGTCTCGAATATATAAGTTAAAAGCAAGGCGAATGAGATGTGTCAAGCTTGAAAATTTCCATCAGTTACGAAATTATTGAAAATTGATGTCAAGAGTAATTTTATCCCCGCTCTAAATCATTTTGAAGTAGCAAAATATTGGAAAAATTGAAAACGCTTTTGCTAAAGAAGGCAAAAACAATGTTCCTTCAAAAATCGAAAAAATAGTATTTTTATTTTTAAATAAATAAATAAATATTGAAATATAGAGAAAAAGAGCTATTCAATGTCGTTAATACTTTATTCCCAATATTTATGCATATAGCTGACAATTTTAAAGAAGCGAAGATTAAAAGAACTATATGCCACCATTTTTGAAAAGAGCAGAATTCATGATTGATGTGTATCGCGGCATATGCAGTGATACTCTAAATTTAAATCTGCGCTAATTAATCATTAGATTAATAACAAACATCGAAATTGAAATGAGGTATAACATATGTTTTAAGTTAGTCAGAGGCCAAAACACTGATATATCCATTCTATTCTTGGAAACTATTTTCAAACCAATCCTGGATAAACTTTTATATTACTGTAATTTTAGTTTTCAAAATTTTATTTTTTCACAACTTAAAAGAATTTATTTTTTGTTCTTTTAGTTTTATTTCATAAAGTACATTTTAAGTTTGTTTAATGGTTATTTTTAAACAAAATTCGATGTGAAAGTCTTAAATATTTATTAGAAGAAATAAAATAATTATTCAGTATCAAAAACAATTATTTAAGATTCAAGAAATAAAACAAAGAATTATGCGGCTCAAAATGAATGGTTCCTTAGAAAATAATCGCTTTTTTCTAATCTCTAATACGCATCTTGTAAAACTAACTTCCTTAACATATAATACTGTTATCTTTTTATGAGTTTTGTGCTTTGATGATGTCATAATGTCTTTCTTTGTTCTTTGCTATTTTGACGAGGATAGGACTAAAGTGAATGGCGGGTGGGGAATCATGAAAAATTAGAGATTAGAATTGATGAACGGAAACCACATGAAATAAATGCGATTAACTTAATTAAATTACTTAGTTTAGAATAAATAATTTTCTATAAGAATAGGAATGAAAATAGTAATTTAAGGTAATTTAATTTTTTAAAAAATTCTATTTAATTAAGTTAATGAAAATTGAAATTTAATTAAATTTTTTGATAATTAAATTAAGTTATTTTAAAAAACTCAAAGCTGAAAATATGTATTTATATTGCTAACATCTGTAATTTCTACAGTTGATTGATTGAGCTTGTTTCCCAATAAAAAAGGAGATAAAATAGTACTTAGAATGCTATTTCATAATTTGATTGAATTTTTAATCATAAAAATTTGTTCATTTATAGAAATATACGACCAAAAATTACAAGTTATATTAATTAGCAATAATTTCCTTGTAACAAAAAAAGTAACTCTGAGTTGTGAAAAAATTTTAGTAATCTGAATTAATGAACATTAACAATGCATGTATTTATTATTTGATGTAATTTGTAATTCAACACAATATCGAAAATTTACAATGAAAATAGACATAATTACAAATAATAGAAGTTGGGGCTAATATCTCATCAGGAACAAATTATTTACTCTCAGAACTCAGGTTATACATTCAGAACTTCCGGTAATATGTCACAATTTATTTTTATACTTTACTTTGAATCTAATTCCTGAAAACTTTATGAATATTTTGTTTACTTTGAATTATTAGTTATTCTAATATAGATTACATGAGATATATAGAAATAAAATAATTTATTAATGTTTAGCAAATTTTTCCGTATAAATTATTCTTAAAAATAAAATTATCTTGTCATACATAATACTTGACAAAAGTGGGAGAAATAAATTTTTCTAAGAAAACATTTAATAATTAGTAACTTTTAAATTCAAAAAAATAAGATTAAAGTTTATTTCCAAGCACTTTTGTTGCTCATTTTTTGCATACTAAAACTAATTATAATCCGATATATATATATATATATATATATATATATATATATATA
>JAPDSC010106543.1:88150-98834 GCA_026290005.1 Latrodectus geometricus
TATATATATATATAATATAATATAATATAATATAACAATAGATTTTAATTTCGAAGTGTTTATTTTCTTTGAGCAGCTATACTGATACTCATTTCGGAATTTTAAGCTATTTTTCAAAATGTAGAAGAGAAGTTAAATTTCATAGTCTACAAAATGTTAATTTAAAGGAATTTCTATGAAGCTTAATGTTTATGTTTCTTTGGCTATTTTAAAGATATGAATTAATAATTAAAAGAAGTACATATGTACAACCATAATACTTCATTCAACAAAATTATTTTGATAATGGGTGAAAATTAATTAATTACAGCTTTCTCAATTAATGATCGTGTGACAAGTACTTAATTATAAATCCTTTATTACCTCTTCTTTATAATTTTACAAAAAATTTAACATTTTTAAGTATAGTTTAATGTTAAGGAATTAATTTAAAGAAAATTATAATAGAATTCGTTTTTTAACTAAAATTTTACAACTATTACAAATTTCTTTTGCCATAGAATATTTAGAATTGTTATAAATTTGTTTTGTCTTAGAATATTTATAGCTTTTGCGAAAAGTTCTTAAAATTTTCTTAGAATATTTCTTAATTTTGAAAAATAAATATTAGAATATTTATAGAAATCTGTTGTAAGAAAATGTTTTAATCAAAGAAATTTTTTTTCAATCTCCTTCAAATATATTTTTATAAGTATTTTTCAGATAGTAGAGCTATTGTTGAGCAATTAATGACAATTTGCAAAAATTATAAATAAAAATAACAATTCAGCTATATAAAACACATATAGTGATATTTATGACGAGCTTTTATTGGAAACATAATTGATAAATAACACGAAATTTGTCTTATCCTTTAAACTTTCTCCGACAATAATAAATAGCAGAAAGAAAATCTATGCAAATTTCATAATAAATTAGATTCGAGAATTTTATTTGCTGAGATAGCCGATTTAACAAGTGGACCACACAAAGTGACTTCTAAGTGCTAGAATTAATAAAATCTCATATAATTTTATGATCACGTGTTCTTCTTCTATTCAGCTGAATATGAGATACCGTACAATTAAGCATTTTTTTCCAATGAATACCATATGTAAACGTAAGTACATAACTCAAAAGAAAAAAAAATCCAATCAACCTAATATTATTCTCGTTAGTTATTTTTATGGAGAAGTGTCCCACAAAGGTAATATTTTCGTAACCCCTAAATGAATTTTATCACATTACCCTTGAAAATATAACTTTACCCATAAAAAGATCTGCTAGTTGGACCTCATTATGTCATTTATTAAACAATAGTTTCCCAGGTATCACATGATACGCGATGCTTGTGCTTTAACTTCATACCATGGGAACAAAGGTCAAAGATTAATCAGCGTGCCGGCATCGAAAGTAAGTTTAAGAACATATTTTAGTGTTAAGAATCGTAAGAAACAGTCACATAAAAAGACCAATTATAAAATCCTAAACCGCCACATGACAATGACGTCTTTGAGCCTTTTATAGGCCTGAGTAAAGATTGGTTTTTTCTTTGAGGCGTGGTAATTAAACGCGCATAAAACGAGAAACTTGATGGCATCAACGGCATGCTTTGCTAAACTGGCTATTAATTCAACAGGTCAAAACTCGCTTAAAGGCCAATTTGTTATTTATTAAGTCAGAGGAAAACCGCTAGAAGACGAATTTTTATGGCTAGTTTGATTACATATTAGAATGTTATTATCGCATAAAGGTCAACAAAAGACACGATTCGATGTGGTAGAGCTGTTTCTACGCCAGTTCGAATTTTGTTTGTAAAGCTACCATTCACAAATGAAAGAAACTAATAAATACAAAAGACACATGAATGTTTAAAAATTGAAACTTTGTATGTGACAATTTAATATTTAAGGAAGAATGTAGTATTTTAATTCTCACATACAAAGTAAGTTTAAGATTTTTCTATGCTGCATTATAAAATGAGAATTTTAAATAAATTTTAAAAATAATTATTTTGTTATTTTATGTCTCCAAATAATTATTGTCTGTCAATATGTTCAGTCAATCAAATAATTAAATCAATCAATGAAACATCTATCAATAATCAATAATCTATTATTCATATCTAATTTATAGCATTTTTTTAAGAAAAATGCTTTATTGAATATCATAAAATATAATGAGAAAATACTATTGTTAATAAAGATAAATAAATTAAAATAAATTAAAATGAAAATTCATTCACTGTTTACCAAAAATATATATTCTAAATTAATTTCACTTAAATTTATAAGCTATGTACCGATTAAAAGTACTTAAAGAACAACTTATTTTGATATGTTGCTAGAATTTAAAACAATGATAAATACATCATTATATTTTGAGAATCCAGTAAAAAAATATTGTATTTTCTCAATTTCACTGCAGAACACAAGGTTTGTTGTCAACATAATCAGAATAATTTTGAAAAAATTGAAATATAGGAGATTTGAATGTTATCTAATATAATCATTTTCTTTAATGAGAGAGAAAATATACATATTGATGATAAGCTAATAAATATATATTTATAAAATATAAATATTTAAAAATGTTTATAATATTTTATTCGTATTTATTAGAATTGTAATAGTTTATGTTTGAAATGTTGCTTAATTTATTTTAAATAATTTTTCTTTAAACTTCATCAATTATTAAATTTAAACAATTGTTTTTCCATTTATTTATATTTGATTTTTTACATACGAGTCATGAAAATTCTTTTAATATTTATGTTGATGTGCTTTGTTTTCAAGAGTTTTAAAATTAATAGACTTTCATGCAGAGAAAACCTAGATTTAGTATAAATATACCTTTAATATCTGTTTTATTTCATAGTATTTTGAATGCAATAAATTTATAGAAAAAATAATAATTTGACTCATATCCTATACTCTCCTGGACTTTAATATCAAATTGAATCCTTGAGTATTTACGAACAAAACAACTCTATAACTAAGTTTTTATATGACGAAATCTCAAAAATTGCATTACTTACCTAGTTAAACGTTTTTTATTGGCGTAAAATGTTAAAAATGATTCAAATAATTATAATTTAAAATTTATTACTGAATCCTTTTCACACATACTAAATCCAAAGCAATCTTAATAATTCAGTCTGATTTTTTAATAATTTCTGAAAAAGAAATTGAGGGAACTAATTTTTTTTAGTATTAATGCAACATAGTTTTTAATACTTATTACATATTGGCATGAAAACTTTTATGATTATCAAGAAATTATGCCATTGTAGAGTATTAAATAATACTATAATATTTTTGCATCATCTATATAAGAAATATAATCTATGTATTTAATATATAATTATATTTATACATAGAACATATATTATATATATACATAATATATAACATTATATTTATACATAATACATAGATTATATAAACATAATATACAATTTTGTTGAAAGCTGCCACAGCTGTTCTTGTTAACAATTTGGGTGAAAGCTTAACACTTAAGGAATTAGAATATTCGAATTGGAGGAAAATAATTAATAAAGTTTATATTTTTCACGATTAGCTTCACTCAAGTATTCACTGATTTAAGAGATTTATCACTAAAATAGTTACTCATTAAAATAAAATTATATTTATTATGATATATCTCCATATTCACATTTAATGGCTTCATCAGATGCATGTTATTTGCATTAGTTATATATTTAAAATGAAATTTCCTATTTTATTAATTTCTGTTATGAACATTGGTTCGCTCTTATAAATTTTAAAGTTATCAAAGAGACATCGAAACTCTCTCTCTCTCTATTGATATAACTATAACAAGAATACGATAATAATAAATCATTAATAACAAGATGAACTAGATTTTGTAAGCCCTAATATTTCAATTTCATAGTTTTTGTAGTAATTTTAAAATGCGTACCAGATGACAAACAAAACAAGCCAAATATTATTGAATTATATTTTGGAAAATTATATTGCTTTCTAGCTCTTGTTCCCTCTTGACGTAAAAATTTAGCATGATTGTTCACTTCAGTTGAAGGAGGGAGGGAAAGAACAAAATGAGGGGGCGGGCAGTCAGGAATGACGATGGGGAGTGATCAGGGCCATCGAGGAGCATTTAGCGAATGATTTAAGCGGTTTGTTACGAATCACAATAGCTCAGTGAAAGTGCTTTTTGTGGTGGCGGGATCACTTAATAGATTAGGATCTTGCTCCCTAGAGGGCGCTGCGAAAAGCCATTTAGAAGCAATGCGCCTTTTATTTTATTTATTTTTTATTCGTTGTGAATATCGGGCAGAATGCGATTTTTGGGGATACGACTCATCTTACGAATGAAGATCAGGAAATTGCTTCCGATTGACGTAAGGATGTTATGCGAATGTTTTCTGGTCTCCAACTCCTTTGTCCTAATGGATTGGAATCGAACAACAAAACTGTTATTTGATCAACAATTCTTATACATGACAGGAATTATTCTTTCAGTTGCTTGCAAGACAAATCTTTTCTTTTAATCTTAGAAGGAAGAAGTTCTAAACGCTCTTATTTCTTACAACAAGACTTTTTTTTCTATTTGATGAAATTTAAATCGGAGCAGATCTAGCCATATTCTTGTTTTATTAATCTAGGCACATAATATTTCATTAAAAATGAAATTATTAATAAATATGATAAGATAATTTCCTATAGAATAAAATGTGTAAATTGTTATTAATATTGATAAAGGAAATATATAATCTGTTGGTTGGCTTGTAATTGATAAATTTTCTATTAAAAGTTAAGCCTAATTTTGATTTCGACTTTAGAACAATGTGTTGCAATTGATATCAGTACAGTCATTGAAATATTTGACTACATTTTTTTATTTCCTGCCTAATAAAACTTTATTAACCAATCTGAAATCATCCAAAAAAAAATGAGGACTTTAAACATTAGAAATCATAATTAACTTCGTCGGTTATGAAGAAAATTAATACCTTTTACAAAATTAACATGTTTAAACGCATTCATTTAAATCACGTCCTGAATTCTTCGTTGCCACTTATTCCACTCCAAAATATTAAACTAAAAACTATTATTTGAAAAGATTTACTTTTTTTCATCAAAATTCAAGCATGCATTTGCATTTTAATTATGATTTGAGTTTATGCTTTAGTATTTGACAAAAAACAAGTTTAGATTTCAAGAGTATAATTAAATACTTATTTTCAAAATTGTTAAAATGCTGTTCAAAATTACACAAATTCTTTGTTAAAATTCCCATGAAATAACTTTACTTATTATCAAGATAAATAAATTCCAAAACAATGATTAGTATGAATAATTTTAGGAACATATCGTAGAAATCTGTCTGAAGTACAAATTTCCAAGTATCCAAAATTTAGGAAATATAATAAATAATAATATAAAATAAATCGTAATAAAATAATAATAACGAAAATATAACAAAATAAATCTTTTGAATACATATTAATGACATACCATGCAAATTGTTTTCGTTTTTTTTGAAATACAAGGTGACTGAGTCCATCACAAACTACTTGATATGAAACAATTTTTTTATATCAAAACTGCTGAATTTTCAAGACACAGTTTACTTTATTTTAAGAAAATTTCCGATAGATATTTTTATATTCACCAATTTCACAACTTTTCACTGAATTTATTGATTGATAATAGCTTACAAATTAATTTGAAACATATTATAATTTTAGTTAATATTCTAAGTGAAAGAAAACTGTAATGTTAACTGCGATCTCTTATCTTATATAATATAATTGCAGCTCTGAGTAACATTGTATTAAAAAGTAGATTATTCATTTCATAGATGCAAATTTTTTAATTTTTTTACTAGTCCAATATATATTTTATTTTAAAACAGCCAAACTTTCCATTCATTTTTTATTTTGTGAATTTTCTCTGGTGTTATATTGCAAACTCATGAAATAATAATAAAAAAAAAAAAAAAAAAAAAAAAAAAATTAGAAATCCCATATATGTTTACCTGGTTACCTGTTTTGTAATTTATTTTGTAGCAAGTTTGATTAGTTAGTTTATTAGTCATTCAACGGTCATTTTTCTGTTCAAAAGGACTGATTAAATATGAACCAATAGCAAAGATTGCATCCCCGAGTCCCTAGAAATATCAAAAGCCAATGTGAGATTGGAACCAATCAACTGGTAAACTAGATTCTAGATCATTACTCATTTGATTTCCAGCTTGGCTTATTTCCACTTGCACGTATAATTATTCTGAAATAAGAGGAAGGCATAGTTAAAAAATTTTCTCAGTTTTCTTAGGTTTCATATTAAATACATAATAAGTGAGCGGTAGTTTATTAATTTGACTTATCAAGCAATTACTTATATTATTTAAATTTATTACTTCATTTCTTATTTAATTTGTTTTTTTTTTCAATTATAAGTCAAATTGAAAATTTTACAAAGTTAAAAAAATTCCGGGAAAATTAATCTAATTAATGATGACTTTAAGACCATAAGAATATCGTGAAGTAAAACAAAGTTTTAAAGAAATTGAAGCTTAATGTGAAACAAAGTATTAAATTAAAAATTCCAATAATTTATAATACGATCAATTTTGATTACGATTCCTTATTTTGTTGAAATTCTGTTAAATAATTTGTAGGTAAATCTAGTTTTTCTGATAATGTCTTTGAAAAATATTTTAATTTTTATATTGGTAATTATTATTCTATATAAAATCAGTTTTATGAATACAATGAAATTAAAATATATTTGTTTTTATTTTACCGTCGTATAAGCAATTTCTTATAAAAAAATGTTCACAAATAATATGCGTAATGCTACTCTAAACTTCACCAAAAGTTATTTAAAGCAAAACAAATATTTTTAACGGCTAATTTTGATTACCAAAAGAAAATCCTTACTTATAAATACCGTAATTAATAAAAATAATTTATAAATAATTAGCAAAACTAATGAATTGTATTTAAGTAAAAATTATTTAAGAAAAAATTCTATAATACTTAATTTATAGATCTAAAATTTAGTTTGATTCGTTTATTTTTCATAATCAAAGTTGTCCCATTAATGAACAAGTAGACAAATTTATACAAAGGGAAATTCTCTTTTAAAATAAATAAAAGCTGAGCTGAAATTTATTTCCCAAACCAAAATATCTCCTCGGAAAAACAGAAACCGTCTACTCAGAAATTTGTGGTCAACCCACGGACCAAAAAAAGCTTTAAAGTAGATTGCCACAGCAAACCAGCAATGTCCTTTTGGGATTACCTAAATACAAAAGCAGAGATAACGTCCAGTCCCACCAGGAATTGGTCGAAAAGCACTCTGCATCTCTGGTGTTTTCCATCAAGAAGGAATGAACGATCTGACCACTTTTATGTTTGACTCTTTTTTTTTGTTTCCTTCCCCCTCTACCCCTCGCTGACCACAGTCAGACCATAGGTTCTAATTAATAACGGTCAAAGAGCTCGATTCAAGTTGTTAGATATAAATATAGCATAAAGTGCCCTGTTGGGACTCGAAGAGATTGCCCGAGAGTGGAGGCCTGGAAATGGAAAGGCATCATTAAACGGGTATCGCTAGTGGAGTTTTCAGCGAAGATTGGTCATCAAAATGGTGCATCTGATTAGTGGTGTGCGCGTTTTAATTTTCGTAATTTACTTGGCGCTCTTTTCAGAAAGGCAACGATGAAGTGGGTCTTTCACTTTTGAAGATGAAGAGTAGTTTTAATTGAGGCTATTCGTCAAAAAGCTCCCTAAGGTAATTCGATATTCGGCCTCCTGCTCGTTGCTTTTTCTTTTACGACTGCCAGTCGAAATTTATGGCCAGAGAACTGCATTTTAAGCGGTTTTATTTTTAACAGTTTATGCAGATAAGAGGGAATAAAATATCATGATAGTTTTAATCCAGACTAGAAATTACTAAAAGGGCTATATTATTGAAATAATTTATCGATACATCAGATTTTATTGCATTTATAAATTTATGACTATTACTTTCGTTTTGAAAATTCATTTTTATAGAATTGATCTGTTTTTTCATTGTAAAATATGTTATCAAATTCTTTGAACTCAACTTTGTTTTAAATTTTGCAATGACTTTTTAAAATAAATTAATAGCTATGTCAGAAATTTATATTTATTATTCGATTGCTGTTATGGTATGACTGAATAATTTTAAGATATTTATTTCTACTTTGGCAGCGTCGTAGTGTATTGGAAAGCAAAGGTTGCATAGGCGATTTCTGGTTAAGTTCTTTAATAGACAGAACATTGAATGCGCTGTAGCATGTTATATCATTTCTGGTAAATAATACTTAAAATAAACAGAAATCAGAAGTATTTGATCAAAATTAAGTTTTAAAATTTCCTAGCTAGATACATTGAATTATAGTAAAATGCAATAAAAAGTGTTCTTATATAAAAAATATTAATTGAATTTCTGTAAGATAAATTGGAGTTTATCTGATACATAACATGAAACTTTTTCTATAAAAAATGAAATCAGTGTTTGTATGTCTTAAGGTATTCTTACTTAATATTAAATTTAAAATATTTAAGACGATACCGTAAATGCTACTTAGTTTTTTTTTACTTTACATTTATGAGTAATAAATAATTTTTGCATATTTATTACATATTTATTTTTTTGGGTTCCTATTTTATAATTTGGTTCGGATTATATTCATTGGATTTATTCCAACACCTTTTAAGAGTTAATTTTGGTTCTTTAAAACTAGTAAAAATTTTTGGAAAAAAAATAAATAAATAAATAAAAATAAAAATAAAATAAATAAATAAATAAAATAAAATAAAAATAAAATAAAATAAATAAATAAATAAATAAATAAATAAAAAAAAATAAATAAATAAAAATCCCATTTTTGTGGAATACTTCTTTATATTTTTAAGTGCATATAACATGCTTGGGTGAATTGGGGGAGATTTTTCAAAATTATTTTTTAAATTCCTAATGTGCAAAATAAAGCAAAGTCATACGTAAACTAACAGACAATTTCACATGTAAAGAATTACACATATAAAGATACTTTTCAACAGTTTGGAATAACTTTAGAGGAATACCGCAATGTCAAAAATTATTTTTATTGTAAGCAGTGTTTTACATCAACTAACCTAAGTATTTTAACCTAGTTTCAGCACTTTTTAGTGATTATACCACCCTAATATATAACTAGGAATAAAAATTAAGAATTAATTATTAATACATTAAAAGAAAATAAACTTAGCTCATGGTTGTACATATAGAAAATAGAATAAAATGCTGGGAAAAAAACACTAGGAAGTTCTCTCAAAGGGAAATAAGCTACCAAATTATAACAGTTTGATAAGCAAATAATCACATGAGTAAACTTTCTAGAATAAATAATAGATAAAAGATTAACATATGAATTAATTTTTTTATAAAAGCATAAGATATTTAAGGCAGAGCATGCAATATATTTTTTTAATAATCAAATTTTTGGAAGTGTCAATCATAAAAAAAAATTAATTCATTAAAAACAAAATCCTGAAGATCCAAGGCCCCATTGCACTTCAGAAACGGAGCTATCATGTGTGACCAATGTTGACTTAAGTCAATATTGGTCATACATGATAGCTTACATGATGTTTATCTCGCATGATAGTCTTTAATGAAACTATCATGCGAGGTAAACATCATGCAACTTTTCGTCTGATACCTTTTCCCTGATCATGCAATATTTTTAGTTTCTTTTATCAGATAAGTCATATATTTTATTACAAATTCCAGGAAATAAAATGTGAAATTATCGCGATTCTCATATACGATGTTTATCAAACAATGATTTAGAAACAGACTAGGAACAATCCTAAGATTGAAATTAAACAATGCAAGTAAGGCAGTGGAGATAAAAGAAGAAAGCAACACAAACATCATGTAGTATAAGGATTTTTCATTAATTTATGAATTTTATTAATTTTTTTCTTTTCCTTTTTTCCTTTTATCCATTTCAGGAATTAAATAATTGATGATTTTTAGGTTTAATAATCCTATAGGACATAAAATTTTATACCAAAACTCCAACTATGTATACCATCTTCTTGAAAAGAAAATTGAAAATTTTTATCATGTATGTTTTAGAAAATGTTTCACATAAAATTCACAGTTTATTAAAACTTCCAATTCCAGGATGTATTTAATAGAATATAGTCAGAAGAAACTTTATAAAAAGCTATATATATATACATTTTAAATTTTTATTACAAAAATAGATTTAAGCATTTCTGTGTCAATTATTCTAATCTTAAGTTTTCTAAAATTACTGTAATAAAGTTTGTTTAAAAAAAACTTATTTTTCAAATTATTGAAAAAAAAACTGATTTATTTTTTTTAAAAAAAACATAGTACTAATTTACCCTAATTTAACATGAATACTCAAGCTTATTATTGATTACAGAAATTAACTATAAATAGTCCATTTATTTGTTTGATTAGCAATAATCTCATTCTACAATCATTTTTTGTGATCTTCTTATAATTTTCAAAAAAATTTTCTCATTAATATATTTTAACACAAAATTTCTTATAGAAATTTGGTAATTTTTGATAAATACTAATGCATTTTTGTACATAATTAAAAATTAAGTCAATAAAATTTATTTTGAAGTCAATTTTCATTCATAAATAATGACAGGCATTCA
>JAPDSC010106543.1:108834-134181 GCA_026290005.1 Latrodectus geometricus
TAATGCAGTTATTTTATAGAATACCTAGTTATTCCATGAAATAACTGATCATGTCAGTTAAAGCGTAAAACTCTCTTATATTTCATGGTTTAACTAGTTATTTTATAGAATAACGATCTGGCTCGTTAAAGTGTAAAATAATCTATATCATATATCTCGCCTTTTAGTATAAGGCACATTTATATTTCATTTAACAATATGGAAAGTAGTGGGGAAAAAATGTTAATTTAGAATTCAAACAAAAATAATTTTTGAAGGACGGCAAAAATACCAAGCAACGAGAATTTTGGTAATCATTGTTGTAACAAATGATTTTATGGTAAGTTTTCATAAATACAATTTATACCCTGCATAAATTAGATAAATTGTTTCTTTTTCATTTTTATTGTCTATCATTAGTTTATTTATAGAATACCTAGTTATTTCATTTCAGATAAATTGATTATTTTACACTTTAACTGTCTCTCATTAGTTAATTTATAGAGTATCTAGTTATTTCATACAATAACTAGTTAAAGTGTCAAATTATTAACATATTACACCCTTTAACGGACACGATCAGTTGTTTCTTGGAATAACTAGGTATTCTATGAAATAACTGCATTATATACTTTAACGGTAACATATACGTGTGATTGTATACACACATAAATGCATTATATATGTACATACTGATTTTTCAATTTTATATTTGTATTTATAAAAATTTGTTGTCTTTTCATTTGAAATTTATTGATGAAAATAGTTATAATAGTTTATTTATAAAAAAGAAATTATGCAAAAGAAACATATTCCATTACTTAACAAAGTTAAAGTCTCTTATCTTTTTTTGGCGCTTTTAAAATCTATTTATTGCTCAGGTAAGAAGTAAAGGTAAATCATGGCAACCCTGCAAAAGGAAACGGAGGATGCAAATGACAGTGTGGCAAGACTGACTCTTCAAAAGACTCGGCGCCGTTTCACCAGACCCCTAATGTCATGTTTGTTTTCCCTTTTTACGACTGCTCACCCCCTCTTTTATACCACTTTTTTTTTCGCCGCTTGTCGTACAGATTACGGGTAATTTAGCGCGCACTCAACCCACCCCAACAAGAATATTTTTTTTTTCTTTTTTACTTTTTTTTTTTTGGTTGTCCCAACCTGAGCGAGGCCGTGTGTGGACTTACTTCTAATGAAAATGTTACCTCCTTACCTAGAAATCTACAACATACTCAGTTGTTAAGGAATCCAGCCATCTTTCTTGAAAAGAAGACATTCAGAATTAAATTGAGTTTCAGTGGAAAATGCGTTTTAAAAGTAGTCATTTACTTTGAGTTAAAGAGGCGTTCAAGTTTAAGGTTTGAAATGTTTTACAAAAATTGACTTATTCTATGGTTTATTTTATTCCCTTTACTGTTGATCATGTTATCAAAACACTTTTTTTTATAATATTAGTTTTAATAGTACTAGGATATATTTGTGCTAAGAGAGAGATGGAGTTGTATTTAAATTTAAATAACTGAAACATACGTGCTGGTATCATACGTGTATATCAACATCCAGTAAAAGAGTGAAGGCATATTGTTTAACTGCATTTTCCTTACTAATATGCATTTATATATTTATTGATATTATTTTGGGATATTTTAATTAAAGACGATAATTTTTTTAATAAAAAGACTTGCAATTTGTTACATTTGTATTTTTAGTACTATATTATTTCAGTCTTTACCGTGTACTAGTTTGCATTTGCAGACATGATAATCATATATAAGTATATAAAAATATTTAAGACCATGTCAATCCAGTAACTTCATAAAATGCAATAAAGTACTCATGGCAAATTTTGATTGTTTCCTGTTCTATTACAGAGCTATCGTATTGTCGCATATCATTAATTCAAGTTCTGTTTTGAATAGATGATGTATGACAATACGGTACTTCATAAGAGAAATTAAGCTCATTTTTATCTAGGTTATATTAATTATACATTTATTCTAGCGATATAATTTCATCTACTCAAATTAGTTCAATTTTTTTTAATGAATTGATGAATATTGCATTTTTCAGTATGATATTACAATAAAATGACAAAATGAAATGGAAGTAAAAACACAATAAATTTGTTATTGTAAAAAAAGCCAAACAACAAATCCGAGAGTAGAAGTTTCTCTTTTAAAGGCAAAATTATGCACATTTATATCCTTCGAAAGTAAGAATTCGGAAAGAATTTTTTTTTTTTTTTTAACTTGGCAAAAACTGACAATTTCATTGATTTCTTGAACGTCTTGATGACTATTATTCGATCAATTCTTCATTTTTTGTAGACAAAAGATATCATTTGGTCATTTTACACTTTTATAATTATTTTTTAATCACTAGAATTTACGAATTCCCTTTATAGCCAAAATAAAAATTGTAATGTTTCAATCACGCAAACTGCTTCATTGCGTTTTTTGTATGAGCTTTTCTGAATGTAACAGTAAATCAAAACCGAAATTTTTGCAAACCGTTATTACGTTATACGTATGCAAAGCTATATGGAAATAACTAGTCTTTATTATATAAAAATTTAATGCTATTTTATTCATATGATACTTAAATAAATGTTCAAAGCATTGCATTTCTTGGACATGTCCCATATATATATACCATAAAAATGTTAATATTTTAGAAGTTATTACCTTATAATAAAGCAATGAAGTTTTAAAATTTGATCATCACAAAAAAAGAAGATACAACACTAGGATAGTTTTTTCAAGTTATTCTGAATCCTTTCCATTTTATTGTTTAAAGGAATATTCATTAATTTGTTACATTATGTGCATTTCTTAAAAAAAATTCTTTCAAAATGGGAAGACAAATTCAACTCCTCATGTATAACTGCATCAATACCAACACTGTGGCTTTCAGTTTAGCAGTTATTAAGATGATTTTTTGAATGCATTAATTATTAAATTGAAACTTAATGTTGAATGCAGATATTTGTGATGGTTGTAATTACCTTTAAGCTGTATGTGCTGGTCATATAAAATAATTTGTCCAAAAAATGGTCAGAGTCATTTATAAACCCAAGAAGTTAATGTACCCATTCTATTATAATTATATTTTGATGGCACACAAAATTTTAAAATGTTTCCAAATCACTGAATTGATGAAATAAATTACATAATTTTGTATGTTTTTAGAAACAATTTAGAGCATCATTTTTCTTCCATCAAACTTTTTCTTTTTTAAGAATGTTTTTATTATTTTTTCTTAATTTCTGTATTATTTAATATATAAATTTTGTTCAACTATAAAGAACATAATGTACTATTTGTCCACAAATATATTTTAAATAAAAATATTTGATTTTGCTTATCTTTAATTTCAATATTAGTTTTTTATTTGATTGTAGTTATCTAATTAAAAAAAATCCTATTAATATTTATTTTTTTGTAAATTAAGTTTAATATGTTAATAAACCATAGTTGTGTCTTCTGTTGAAGTATATATATATATAAGTATATATATCTGTACATCTTTAAAAACAATTCAGAGCGTCATTTTTTAAATGCATTTTTTTTTCTAAAATTTTGAATTATCTAACATGTAAATTTTCTGTTATCATAAAGATTAGAAATACATTAAATTCCTTTAAATTCTTATGTATATAAAGAGATAGTTTTAAAATTACATCAAAGCATTACGAAACTAAAATTAAACAACAATCAAATGAAGAAACATGACAGTAAAAATCTACAAGATGAAACTATAGAAAAACATTTTCGAATACTGTTTTTTAAAATGTAAAGTATTTTAAAAATCAAAATTTAAGAAACTATGTAGATTAGATTTATTATTTAAATAAATAATAATTCTAATAAATAAATAAACACTAAAATTATGAAACATTCTGTATTCCAATCTTTTCCTTACATTTTTATTAACGAGATCTTTAATTCTCAGCGCACATTAAAAAAATAATAGAAAATTTGTTCTTTTATATAAAATATATCTCACAGTAACTATAAAGATATATATAAAAACATTTGTACAATAAAGATCATTTGTAAAAGATACGTTTTAATGGTAATATTTTTTCATGATATATTTAAATTTTATTTTTCCTAAATAACCTGTTATATAAAAATTTTAAAAAATATAAATTTCACTATTATTTTTAACAATGCAAAAATTAAAGCTAGCTCAATTTTAATAACTAAA
Organism: Latrodectus geometricus; assembly: GCA_026290005.1. NCBI lineage: Eukaryota > Metazoa > Arthropoda > Arachnida > Araneae > Theridiidae > Latrodectus > Latrodectus geometricus. The sequence goes on from JAPDSC010106543.1 coordinate 113,023, forward strand.
CAATAAATAAAACGATTCAAGAAATTTTAATATTTATGTAAAAATATTTCACATGATCATTTCCGGTAAAGATATTTGAAATAATTATTTCACTAAATTTTTTATTTATTATACAGTCAAAACAAACATATTAAATTAACTGTAAAACTATTTATTTCCTGTTCCATTTATTGTTTATATTTCACAAATGATTTATTCGAAATAGAAAACATTCCCATTATTGTATAGATACATCAAGAAGAAAGATATGTCTGCAAATATTATATTAATTTTTATATATTTCAATATTGTATTGGGAAATGATTTAAAAACAATTGAAATTGAAGTATCTTTTCATAATACCAGACAATGAAATATGAAAAAGTAATTATTTAAAATAGTTATTAGAAGATCAAAAAGAAAAAAGTGCATCAGAATTAAACTCATATTTTTGTATGCATATATATAAAATTACATATTAATGATGGCTTTCAAAACATCGGCATAAAAATTTTATGTTATTGAAAAATATATAATTGAAGATTATAATTATTTTATAGATTTATAATCATTTTAAGTTAATATGAAACATAAAATCATTATTCATGATTATCGATCAATGGGAATCAACTATATTAAAACACAGAACATTTGAAGATATTTATTTGAAAATAAGTAAAGATTTTAAATCAATTTTGTTAATATTATATACAAAATTCATAATCACATACAAACATATGCACACATACATTAGATCGGTCACAAAACCATGCAGTTAAGTCCGTATTTTTGTTTTCTAATTTATTTTACATCTTAATGGGATAAATAATATTATCAGTGATTAAAGAATTTTCTTATTTCTTAGCTTCTTTAAGTCTACACAGTTCTTCATTTATGGTCTTCGAATTTATAACATAATGACTTCATTAGCTATTGTGAATAAATCCATATTCTTATCAGTATTTTTTTTTTACCACATGAACTTCTAAATAAAAATTAAAAATTTCTTTCGTGTGCTATTGTGTTCTTTGGTAACAGAATAACAATTATATGTAAAATTATATCTCAAAAGAAGAGTAACATTATTTTTATTTCGAAGATCTTGTAAGACATTATTATAAAATTGTGGATTTATTTTCAATAATTACAAAAATTACTATACAACATATTCATATACATACGCATGTGTAAATAACATATGTGTATATACATATATATAAATCAGTACTTTTTCACATGAGCTTTTTAAATAAAAATTGAATTCTTCTTTCGATATTCCTTGGTAACACAAACGTACATGAAAACGAATTTCACTGTTATCATTCCTGGCATTTAGAATTGAATATGTGTATCAAAAGCAGAGTAATTCTGTTTTTAACTCAAATATAATGTAAGACATCATTGATAAAGTGTGGATTTATTTTCAATGACTGAAACTATAATGCAATACATGTATGTAAATCAAATATGTATATACATATATATATGACTACTGAAATTATCATTTAACATATTCAGATAAATTCGCATATATATGCGAATAACATATGTAAATACATAAATATTACATTACTTATCAGGATGATGTCAATTAAAAATGATGTGACTTTTTCTAAACAAAAATGTAAAACATTTTGAAATTAATTTCGTTGAATTTAATTGTTCCAGAATTACACAAAGTTTAGAACGCAGCACCTATACCACTTTTGCTAAACATTTAATCTCTGACTTGCAATCATTTTAGTATTCAGTAAATAAAAACAACCCAAACATAATTCCTCCTGAGTCATAAAAGCATTATTTCATCAGAGTGGAAATAATAACGTTCTTAAGAGGCCCGAGATATCTCGCGACTCCGAATTTACGACCACGGATATCATTGTGTAACACATGAGTAAGGAAATGCAGATAGGAGGAAATGGTGGTAAAAAATATGCGTATCTTTCCTATCACTCACCATTAACAGCCCTCAATGGCCAATGGAGAACTATACGGTTGTCTCTGCTGATACCGGGACAGGATAAATGGCCCACACTTGTCCACAGTTGCGTGATACTTCGCATTTCAATAACGTCATTGAAAGCGATAAAATGTTTCTGATTCTTTTTCGAGAGATATTGTTTTTTTTTAATGTAACGAAACATGTTTTATTCATGATATGCATAAATTATAGATATAGTTAATACAATGTCTTTCTTCCATGTTCATGGAAAAGCCTAAAATGATAAAAAGTAAATTATTAATAATTCGTCATAGCTTGAATTGAAATTCTAGAAAAATGTGGAGAAATAAAATAACAAAATTATTATACTTTCTTCTTATGATTGGTCTTTGCTAAAAAAAAATTATTTCCCTTCAAACATTCAAATATTTTATAATCTTACTATTTTCTTCTATTTTTTATAAAGTTTAAATAACATGTTGAGACATATAGTATTTTTAATTATTTTCTTTTTTCACTTTTTTCTTTTATTTATTAAGTAAGATTATACAAATAATTTATTGAAATAACTATGCCATAAAATATTATCCAACTTATAATAACACGAATACATTATTGATAATGAAGAAATAGGACTTTTCGGTTAAGAGTTACGTGAAATTTTATTAAATTTATTTTCATTTCCTCAATGAGATTGAATTTTCAACTAGAAAAATTATATTATATTATTAGAAAAGAGTTTAATTGATTTTTGTACTTATAATGATTTAGTTAAAATTGAAATTGAGTTTATTTGATAAAATATGTCTAAATAGATAGATTCTTAATAGATTCTTTGCAATATCTAAGCATCTTTACTTACTCTGCTCAATTTATTATCTTAAAGAAAAGGTTTACTTTTAATACTGTAATTTAATATAATCAAGATATACTATATTACATTTTATTTGTGTTAATTTCTAAGAAATTAGTTATGTTTTCCATTTTTTTCTAAACTGAAAAGTTTGCAAAATTAAGATGAATGAAATTAAGATTTACTTTATCATTATGCAATTAATTTGCTCAAACATGAAATTTAAATGCTCATCTTCATAACCTATGAATCATATTTATGAGTAACAACACAAAAAATATTGAAATATAAAAGTTAAAAACATTTTTTACAAATTGTAATCAGCGATATTTGATAAAATCAAGCATTAAAGAAAATGCAATATAAAATTCATTCATGAATTATGAAAAGAAAATATTCGAAAGAAATTTACAAATAAGATATTAAAGAAATGTATTTCGTTAGATTGACAGAAATCGAATAGCTGAATCTATTAAACAAAAACAGTTCGTTCTTTGCTGCCATGATGCATCACGATACATATTGTGATTCCCATGAAAATCTTCTATTACATGAATACAAAATATTGATGTAATTTCCTAGCATCAAGAAAATTTAAAGTTTATCTTTGTTTAGAAAATTTGTTGAAAATTTGTTACCACTTAATTAAAAAAAAGGGCTTCAGATATGAGTAATTATTTCTAAAGTATTAGCATCAAACTTTTATTTTACTAATATTTCATTTTACATAATGTTACGAACTTAATATATTACTGATAACTTAAGAATATTGTCTTAGAAACATCACTATAAATTTTTTCCTTCAACAAGACTCTTTCTTAATAAATAAGAAAATAGTTATACATCAGTCTAAATGGCTACTATTTCGAATTAAAAATACTATAATAAAACTAATTTCATTCCTGTGGTATGAGATTATCTAAAATGTACGTCCTAGGTGTTTCACAAAGAGTCGACTTAGAGATTCTTCGCAGGAATAAATAATGTTACAAACCTAAAAAAATTCATTTAATACTTAAATATCTCTTTGTAAATGGATTATTTTGAATAATAATTGATAATATTTTTATTGTGTGTGCGTAAATTATGCATAACAAGATGTACTTTATGTATTCAATAATATATAAAGCGTTATCCTCTTAATACATAATTAAAGTCAGAATTAAAATTTTTATGCTTAGTTTACTCGTTAATTTACAAGATATTATCCCAAAACAAGATGATAATGATAGAACATGATCAAAAATGTGTTTCCAAATGAATTAATTTATATAGATTTCATATCAAATATTTTCCATTTCAGTTTTAAACTTTGAAAAATTGTCCCTTAAAACAAATTTAAAAATAATGGTTATAATTTTAAGAATGAAATATTTTGATATATTAGGTTGTATAATTTTAAGAATAAAATTTAAAATTTCAATAATAACAGACCAATTTTTATTCGTAAAATCATTCATATACCATACATCTATAGCAGTTTATTGAAAAACGTATGAATTTGAATTTGTAGATACAGCCTATTTTGCTAGAATTTGTATGCTTTCTCTAAAATCAACCAGTTTCACATAATAATTGAAGTAAAAGGATAAAATAAGTAAATTAGAAAAATATTTGTAAAATGGTAATGTTTACTTTGAATTTTATGCTTTAGTTATAGATAAAAATCATTGTTTTATTGGAATAACGTAAAGCTACACTTTTTCTCAGCGTATCTATGAGTCCTTTTTAACCAACATAAATATATCAATCAATTTTCAAATTGTACATGATGAGTTTGATGTTTCAATGATATATGAATTGTAATTGGTTTCTTATGCTGCTAATATTTTATATTGATTATTCTGCCTTTTTGATAATGTTTTTAATGCAAGATTGTTTAAAAAAAGATTGTCTAAAATATTACACCTAAGTCACATAATTTTAAATATAATAAATTACATTTAAGTCATAGCTATAATTTATAAAATATTTCAAATTATGATAGTTTATTATTACCAAAGTCATAATTTTTACTGGTTGAGGAAATTTCTGCACAACGTCTCACCAAAAAAATTTATATATTCCTTTATCAAATGAACTCTGCAAAAAAGCAGAGTTAAAGTAGAGTATAGCATGAAACAATTTAGCATGTGAGAAACTAAAAATTACATTCATTTCTATTTAATTAAGTATTATCTTTGTTTTATTTTTTTTAAAGTTGTAAACTAATAAAATGTACATAACTTATAACAACTATAAAAATACCTAAATATTTATGTATTTTTTGGATCCCATATAATTTTTCCTGTAAAAATTATTAGTGTTTTTATATCTAACGATTAGGGCTCAAAACAAACTTTTCTTATTCAGTGTATCTCAGGAAAGCTAAAATGTTGAATATTAGCAAAGTGATTACATTCATAAATCTATTATTTTAGTATTGTAGGTTAATGCGTAAAGACAAAAGAGAATAGTCAATGTCACATCAAAGGTGAAATACACCATTTAGCAATTACTAGGAAAATAGGATAATGTAAAACTCCAATATTGATAGCCAACTATGCTCAGAAATTAGTACAATTATTCTAAATCAAAACCTCCGATGTGACCTACATTACGAGCACATTAATTACTTATTTATTTTAATAGCAATTACAATCGAGTGAGATAATTATTTTTTTAGACAAAGGTTAATGTAAAATGTCTATGAGTAATTTAAGTGAATAAACTGGGCAAACAGTAAGAAACCACCGGAGAGGACATAATATCAATTACACTGGTATGCATGTCAGAAAATCTGACCACAGGATTAAAAGAGCATACAGAAACTTGAAATGTTTAGTGAAAACATACTGGAGACAGGGATGATAGTACTACACAAGTGTAGTGATGTGTATCTGTAGTAGCCAAAAGGAACAGAATTATACTCCCCAAGTTTGATAGTCGTAATGGTTGAAGATGCTACATGCAGTTGAATACCATCCAGAACCATTTTTGAAAAATTAAGTCAGTTGGTTTATATGCGTGGTTGTATGTCTTCCACTACAAACTCACCATCTTTGGTAATTGTTTATGCAAATAGCATATTCATTGGATCATGTAATACTGCTCTAGTAATGTTGTTAGGTGAATCCTGTTTTATCATTATGAATGGTCTTGAACCCATTTAATATGGAGGCAGGTGTGAACTCGTTATTGTCATCATCAGAATATCCAAGAAGTGATTAGTTCAGACAGATGAGAAATTTTATGAATGTGGGCATATTGCACGATAAGATACCATTTTGTATCTTTGAAAAAGATCCAGTAATATCACTGTGGTAATTTATTGGATCATGTGATCTTTCTTCTAGTATTACGGAAATGAATAATTGTTTTATATATGATATGGTAAGCCCACATTGGACAACTGAAATATCTGTGACAATAGAAGAGAAGTATAGTGCACTCCTAAGATGGAGCACGTAATTTGAAGGCTTGAATCTCATAAAATACTGTGTTTGATATTCGCATGATAATTTTCCTCAAAGCAATCACTATTTTCAAAATAGTTCAAGATTCGATTTAAGAGGCAAATGGCTCTAAACCCTCTTTGTTCTTCTCAATAGCATGCATCAAAGATAGCAAATGCACGTCAGTAACTGTATAGTCACACTCTTTACTACAGAACTCATATCCACCCATTTATTGACAAGAACGAGAATGTCTTAATACTCTGTACCAATTTATTTTGATGAGTATGTTTCTAACTTACGTCGTCTTGTTATAAACAACGAGATTTGTATCAGTTTGTATAACAAAGTAACTACTAACTGCGTCAAATATATATCCCTTTCTTTGTCTTGAGGCAAAGTTTATTATAAACTATTTTACAATCTTTTCCTGCTTTTAGCAGTTGCCAAGAAATATGAGATTACAAATTAGGTACAATACGTAATTAAAGAGAAGTTTCTAGATCGTATCATATGGTCTTTTCCTTTTTCCAATTTCCTTTCATTTTTGATCTTTTGGCATTACAAGGAGCAGCGTTGATGGCATTTTATATAGTTGGCACCATCATTGCTTCAAAGTTGATGAATCCTCGTAATTTAGAAACAGAATCCAAGAAAACCCCCTAACTCGGTTTGACTTCCAAAAGTATCATTTTACTATGAGTTTATTTCAATCACAAGCTATTTCACGTGTCTCAGTCGACATTAGCTAACCCGATGAATTTTCGGCTAATAATGACAAATGCAGAAACATATAAAACTCGTTACTTTTCAATTCCAAAAATGCACCAAACAAAGTAGATTTATAAAACATAGTAACAAAATGGAATATGAAAGTATTCCACAAACTAACTTGTCAAATCTATTTTTAAATAGATCTAGAGTGATACCATTTTATAATAAATTCTCATTTACATAATTATTTCCATTTGCATGATGTATTAGGATACATAATTAACATTTGTTTTGTCTTAAAAGTAATAAATATTGAACACTTATTTCTACAATTTTAGAAATTGGAAAAGGTAAGTTATCAGATTCTAGCATGATATATTAAGAAATTAAACCAACAAGTTATTTTACATTGCTGAGTAAAGTTTCATTCAAAAGCAATTTTTGAAGCAGATCAAAGAAATATATTGTGTGAAAAGCATTTTTCACAGTAAAAACAATTATTTTTGTATCAATATTAGCTTAGTAAATACGCTTTCATAACCGAAAAAATTATTATTAAAAGTTTAAATATTCACTTCTTATCTTTTATTTGTTCAGACAAAATTAAAAACACCATAATTCATTTGAAATGTCGAGTGAAACATGACTTTATTAAAGTTCAAAACATACAAAACTACTCATTAATTTGTAGTTTTACATGCTCTATCGCATTCACGCTTTGAGCAGTCTGGTTCCTTTAAACAAAGCCAACAAAGGTTTCTCGCTGATCCTACTTTAGCTCTAAATTATTAAGCAATTAAGGAAGGGTAGACGTTAGAAAATTTTTTAAAAGCGTGGTAAGTTGTTAATTTTATTAAGAACTGCCGCCTCCGTCATGTGGTACGAGTAAAATAGCGTGTAATGAACTGCAAGTTTTTCGTTGAAATTAAGTTTTAGTAATTTGCATTTGGGAAGGTTTTGGAAAAGCAGTAGTCTTGACAGGGAGTTTTAATATTCGCTACGTCGGGTTTTAATAACCTCACACGCGAAGGCATTTCACGTAAGATGACATGAGGGCCTTCTCTTGGAATTCCGGTTTTTGTGTCTCTACCTCCCGCCATTTTCCCAAAAGTAACTTTGACTAACTTTTGCCTTATGCTGGTTTTAATTTATTTATCTTAAATTTGCTTGTGTTTTACTCACCACTTTAGAGAAGTGCATTAGTGTCAAAAATGCATTTTTGGAAAAGGGAGGAGATAAAATTGATTAATTTGAAAGTGACGTAAAAAGTTTTATTTCCGCTTAATTACGTTATGGAAAATAATAGTAAAAATTACTTACCTTTTCTATAAGAGAAGAGTTCGTGAAATTACGGATTTATTTTCCCTAGGCAAGATTGCAGCGTAATAGATCAACATATTGTGAATAGATTTAAAATAAACAACACAGTGTGAAATAATTTAGCGCAGTAATTTTTTTTTTCCTTTGTAATTATGCTGGTATTCTAGCAGTCAATAACTATAAGTTGATCCAGAACTTTTCTGCTTAAATAATATTTCCTTATTTTCAGTTAATTAATTTACAAAATAATTAAATTTATGATTAAAATTTCTCTCAAAAGTATTTATCAAATTAATTTCTGTCGAGGAAATGTTAAAAAAGTATTTTAATCAAGATATTTATGATCTATAATTAGTTTTATCTGCCTTATTATGAAATATGTTTCTAACTATCTTTTTCAATTAAGTAGTTAATTGTTAAAAGTACATCAACTACGTGATTGTTATTAATTCTTAATGTTATTAATTTGAAATATCCTGTTATAAAATGCAATTTTAATAAAGATCATCCCAACTTCGTGAATATATTTTTATTTTATTTTTGATAATAAATTGTTAGTTTCGTACATATGTCAATACGATTAAACTGTGTTTAATTGCTATGTTTACGTAGTAAACAACTTGTACTTGTAGACAACGTAGACAACTTGTATTTGCACTTTTTATCATTATATGTTTTTGGTCTTACTTGGAATTACAGATAATATATCAAAATAGAAGTTATATATAGAAAGAGATAATATTTTCTACAAAGAAGAGATGGTTTAATATTTATTAATGAGAGTGGGACTATATGTATACGAATGAATAAATAAAATAAACAAACAAATAAATAAATAAATATATATATATATATATATATATATATATATATATATATATATACACTACAAGTAGTTTTGAATAAAATAATGAAACAATTACATTTTTATGATAAAAAAAATTGTTGGTTATAAGAAAACAAAATCTATCTTCTTATACTAGTCATATTAAGAAAAAAATTGAAATGCATGCAATCGAAAGACATTTATCAAAATCGGTAAATGATAAATATAATAAAATAATAAACGCACTGAATGACACAGTAAATATTTTTTATTAAAAACACTCTTTACTTTCAAATTTATTTTACAATATTTGGGTCTAATTTAATTTAACTTATCAAATACATATAGTTTATTCAAAGCTAAATATGTAGGACAAATAATTAACATTGTTTATCTCTTTCTGTAAATATTTTACCTGAATTAAAAATAGATAAGTCAATTATTTTTTAAAACGTCAGCTTTTATTCACGGTATTAGAATTATTGGACGAAAAACTCGAATAACGAAAACTCGGAAAGAAATTATTATGGTATAAAATCCTGACTTTTTTCATATATTCTTTATTGCAAATTGAATCTAACATATCTTGAAAACTAATGATTACTAATTATTCAAATATTTGAAATTGTTCAGTGGTCATCCGAATTTTCAATAATATCTGTGTAAAAGATCCGGCTTTTAAATTATTTATTAAATAATTTCGAATATTAGATAAATTTTCAATTTTTCTTAAATTTTAATGTACAACTATAATTATATAAATACAAATGATGAATTTAATCAAAACTTCACTTTCTTAGGAATTCATTATTCCTCTTAAATATTCTTAAAATACTCATTGTTGAAGTGTTCAGGAGAGAAAAGTTTACATATTTTCGATATAGGCTAAAGAAGTATAAGAATTTCGCGATGATAAAGCTATCCAAAATTTCTAATAAAAATATTCCCTTCAATTTATCCGATATTTGTTAAACAAGTCAAACAGATCACGCGATTTTTGAGCTCTATTATATATATCTGAGTGAATAGAAACTTTCCATGGTGTGTGTGGTGACAATGTATGTCTAAATATCTTTCTATATATGGTCACTGTACTGAGAATAGCCTAATTTAAATTGTACAAGTTGCAATTGCAATGTCGTATGACAATTTTATTTTATGATTTTTTCTGCTTTTATATTTCTGTAAGAGCACATGAGCTTTTCAGTTTAGGATATCACCTGCTTTCTATATATCATCTGTTGATTGAATCTTTTTAATTCTAAAGTTTTGTTTCTAGAAGTTTTTTTGGCAACGCAAAGTTTGTTCAAGCGATTTTGTTCAAATTTTCGGTAGTCTGACATGGGATTCAGTATTACGACGTTGGAATTTTGCTCGTCCAGACTTTTTCCTAAAAACCGATTTTGGCCATGTCTTAACCTCGGTAATTTCTTTTTCTTCTTTCTTACTTATTTCCTTTCGCTTTTATAGAAAATCTCTGAACTGTTTGCTCCTGAAAAATGTTTTTAAATTAAATCTTCATGTTGATGTAATGTTTGTTCAGTATGAATTTCAAAATTGTCTAAGCTGTATCCCATAGAATATTCTTGTAAGAAGCTAAAAATTAAACATTTTTCTATATTGTATCTTCATTTGAATTCGTGGGTGAGTAAATATAATTTTTCACGGGATTTGATGAAACCGGAGAGATCTACTGTTACTGGGCATACTATTGTATGATTACGACTTCCTTTGCTCTAAAAAACGTTTTCCACACGCAATTTACAAATTAAACTTGTTACTTGTTAATTATTAGAATATTTTTGGATTTAGCTTGTTTGGGATTTTAAACTGAGTTTCGTTCGCATTTTATATTTTTATTCATAAAAATGTTACACCTCGACATTAAGAGAGAGTTAGCCCTTGCTCCATTTTTTATGATAAAAAGAAATTTTTTAAAAATTAATAATTAAAATTATCAATAATTAACAATCATCGCCTATAAGGTTGGTAAAATGAAAGATGCAATGGTGATACAAATGATTTTTAAGGAAATCAAGAAAAGTCGAGTTTTGACAACAGTGTAAAAAGGCTATTTGGTAGGTACATGACTTTATGAATCCTCCCTTACAATCCTCAAGTATTTCATGGTTAACGATTTTTATTTAATTCTTCCTTCTCAAACAAACAAAAAAAAATGATAAAAGAATTTGATTCACCTTTGGATGAAAATTAATCAGCCCCTAATTCTGCTTGATTGGAACTAAAACATTGCAAAAATAATAACAGCAAATGAAGAAGGAAAAACTGCTAATTTGAAGGCGTCCTCAGCCATACTACATTTTGTCAGCTTTTCGTCCTTGCTACTCTATTTCTTCTGTGTTTTTATTATTTAAGAACTTAATCCTGATAAAAGAAAATTGAATAATATGAATCATTTCAATACCACAAACAAATTTGTCAGTTTATAATAGAAATATTTCAATAAATGTTCTCTGTATTTCATACAATAGACGAACCAAAACCAATTTCATCAGTGAATTTGTCACATTTTATCATGATGGACTAAACGATAATAGAAAGAGATATAGTCTATCAAGCATATTGAAAGAGGTACATATGAAACTCTTCTACTAGACAGTGAGATTAAAATAAAAAAATATTTATTATTTATATAGAATTTTTCAAGAATACGCTTCCCGCATTTTAAATAAAATACCATCATACTTGTAAAAATATGGCAGAATGAAAAATTTATCAATTTTTTCCCGTATAGTTGAAGAAAATATAAAAAAACGTAAATTTGTTTACATGAATTACATATATTTGGTTCAATGCATTTGATAAATATAAGAATAATTATCGAAGATAGCTTGCTAAATATATATATATATATATATATATATATATATTGCTTCAGTTATATGATTATATGACAATCAATTACAATCCTGAATATGTATTTTCTAGATATATTAAATACTTTATTAAGCTTTAAAATAAGTTTCAATGAAATATCTAAAACGTTTGTTTTTTCTGCTGTTAGCAAATTTGTTTTCAAATATTTCCTTTAAATTTCTTTTGTAATCCCATATCTATAATATCCTACATTGAGAACTATTGTTGTGAAAGCAATATATATTTAAAAAAATGATTGAACAAAAACTATAAATTGTCATCAAAATAAAGAAGAGATCAACGAACCTAACTAATACTGATTCAGTGCCATGTAAAATGAATTACATTTTTGAGTTCCTTAAACATCAAAAATCTATGAAATGAACTCTTGATAAATTGTCTACAAAAATACCATAATTAGAAATAGAAATATCTTCCCTTTTTGTTGATAAATTTTTCAAATATAACCAGAATCTTAAAGCTGGTAGAAATGTACTTTCAAATTTTTTAAGCGAAACAGGTTTTTAAAATACACAATGAAGGTTAGAAACTACAAATACCACCCTATAAATGTGGTCTTTTTCTTAAACTTTGTTAAACAATCCTACTTGTCCTTTATTTTATTATATCTGTATTTTAGGTGATTTCTTTTTTAAAATGAAAAGAAAAGTGTTTTTTGAAAGTTATATAAAAACTACATTTGATATAAATGTAGAAATTTATTTGTAAATGTGAGACATTAAAATTATTTTAATGATAAAAAAATTCATTTGTATATTTTAGAACATAAGTGTGTAAAAAATAAATTTAAAAAAAAAGTATGCAAACACAAAAACTATTAATATTTCTTTAAAAAACATCATAAACATTTAAACGTAATAACATAAATAAGAAATTTATTAAAAATGAAAAATCTCTCACTGTCAATTTTTATGTTCAATTCAAAGCTGCTAAGAATGCAAATTGTTTAATTGTTACAACATGAAAATATATTCCTTTGTATTTCCTTAAACAATATAATATTTTAATAATTTTAAACTGGTTGTTTCAAAATTAGATTAAAATATCAATTATTGCTCTCCAAAAATAGAAATATGAGTAAACTCAGTCGTTAATATAAAAATATGATCTTATATGCATATATGCAAATTAATATTCAGTCCTCCATTAATAAAAACATATTAATTTTTAATGTTTTTCTCTTGTCATAGTTTTAGTTTTAATTGAAATTGTATTCGATATTTTTAAAGCCACTGAACAATGAAATTCAAAAATAACAATTTTATTAGCAAAACGACGCACATTTTAAAAAACCAGTTCTTTCATGGAAATAAGAACAACTGAAATACAAGTCGTTCCTTTCTACAATCTCACCAATTTCCTTTAAAAATTCTCATCTTCCATTGTAACAGTTTTTGGCTCGATTTTCCTCCATGATAGTTGTCGAAATTAAACTCGAGTAAGTTTAGAACTTAATTGAAATCCATTACAGTTGAATTTAATTTCTGAATGTCCTATAAGGATTGTCTGTTTTGATGAACATAATCTTGGTTCACAAATCTCTTCGTGTGAGATTATGAGGCTATTTTTCTTAGCCTCATAATCTCATACGGAAGATTGCTCTAACATGAAACAGAATTATGGACCAATACTCTGAATATTTATAATTTGCTTCCATTGCTGTAAGCACTTATTAGACTTAAAGCACTTGAACATCAAAAATTTATTTATTTACTTTTTATACCATAATCAGTGTAAATAGTGAACAAAAATTTCGTATTCTCAAAAGCATACAATTTTTGGTTAAAATCTTGTTTATTCAACTAAAGAAAACTTGATCTTTTTTTTTCTTTTTTGCATGAGAGTTTAAAAAATACAATCTAATTCTTCTACCTACTAGTTCGGAAATGTTTTAAGCAATAGAGCGTAGAAAAAGAAGTTCATTGTTTTAAATGTTACATTTCAAATTAAAGTGAATTAATTGTATTGTAAAAAGGGAAATAAAACGAATATGTATTGAAAATAAATGTAAAGTTTTAAAAACATTTTTAATTCAAAACTTTTTTATCAAATAAACGACAAGTTAAAGTAAACAAATTTGTGAAATAAGAAGAGCATTGTTTTAATTTTAATTAAAAGCAATAACATTTAGATAAAATTTAAAATAATAAGAAATGCAAGAAAAAAAATTCATCACCATGATAAAAACTAGTATCATCTTCAATTAAATGCCATGGTATGGTAATATATAAACAAATAAAAGTACAAAGTAATAGAAATAAGAATTAAAAAAAAATATTTAAATTACATATTCAGTCAAATTTTCAATTAAAAATTCAAACACAAAATGACTTTTCAATTTAAATTCTTAAGCACATTTTTTATAATTAATTCGCTCAAATAGAAATTAATCTGAGGTAAAGCAATTATTTTAGTTTTTAACTTAATTTTAAATTGAAATTAGTGAAATGTTTAAGTAAAATTTTTACAACATGTTAATATTTAAATAATAATAAGCAATCTTTTTAGAGTTGCCTAAAAATTTTTATAATTTAGGTAATAATATATTTGACATGTGAGCATTAATAAAAATATATATTCTTTAAATGATTAATACGTATATAAATATACATTAATTGCATTTATTATTCCATTAAATTAAAAATATATATATATATCATTTTTTTGTATAATCATTTTCTTTATTAACAAAATTATATTTTGTTAATAACGACGTCTTTTTTAATTCCTGAAATCTTAGATTTTTATAGTTATAAATTTAAGCTGTTGAATAATTTAAGGATAAATTATATATATATATATATATATATATATATATATATAATGAAATTGAAATTGAAGTAAACACATTAATTTCTACCAGATTTCTATCAGCGCAGCTTCTAGGATATTTATGATTATCTTTCTTTATTGATGTACCTATTAAAATTGATATTATGTAATTGTTGAAGTAAAATTTAGTATTAATAATTCAATTGTTATGATTTTGATAAAAAAAAATAATGTTAAAATTAATCAATTATTCTAATAATCACATTTTGATTTAATTTAATAATTTTTCCAAAAATAATCACATATTTTTATAGAATTAAATTCTGCGAGAGAAATTCGAATCCTTGGCTCTTTTAAGGATAACAATTCAGGTGCGAGTTTTTTACAAACCGCTGAGTAAGACGCAGCGCCCTCCTGTGAGGAACAATGAAAGATTTCGACTTAATCAAAAGTGACGTGCTGCAATAAAACAACAAAAACGATTTACAAGGCTTACTCCTTCAGCTTATCTTCCATACGCGCGGGAAAAGAAATTTCCCGCTTCTGTCCGCTCCGTCGTTTGATGCTCGTGGTCTATCTGTTAATCTCGGGACTTGAGGCAAATTTGATCCTTAAAACTCATAACATTTTTCCTTTCTTTCGATAGATGCGCGGACTTCACTGATTAATGAAGTAGCGGGCAAGGGAATGCGGAGGGGGTTATATAAGCACTAAAAATCGCTTAAAAGCATTTAGTTGTCTCAAGTATTTACTCACTTAAGGGGAGGTACATAATTAAAAATATGCAGTTTTCAAGTTTTAATCTCACTTAGTTAAAATTTATTAAGAGAAAAGTTCTCTAATTCAGACATCGAATTATAAAACTTCTCAAATGGAAGCATGTTTTTACCTTTATTGTACTTTTATATAATAATTTTCAAACAGTAACAAGCTTAAAATAATAACAAGAAATTTCTTTTACTAGTTATAAATATCCTTCTGAAAAAAGGGATCTGATATATATAAATATATATCACATGATGCTCCAGGTCCAGTCCAACTTCTTTATCTTGTTAGAACATAATTCATAATTCTATTAATAATAATAAATTTCTAATCGAATCGCAACAAATAAATAATGTCATATGTCATTATATTATTAACTGTAACCGTATCTGTGTAAACTCTGATGTAGAAAAGAGCGTTTGTTTTGATTTCTATAACATTCTTACTTGTACCACTTTAGCTTATTTACCTATTAATTTAAATTGGATCATTAGTTCTAATGAAAACGTCTAACAATACTAATGAAATTCAAACACGAATTTTTTATGAGACAAAAATTTTCAGATTGATATTTTAACATATGAAAGGTCATTTTTATTGATGTACAGCTTCGAAAATTCAGGTAATTAGATTTTTTAATTTTCGCTCAGAAGAATAAATATTCTTTTAAAAAAATTAATTTTGTTTTTCAAATTAATTTTGCCAAGTAATTAATTTAGATATCAATATTGCATTAGTAGACATATGCTCAATTTTATCTCACACTGAGGATAAAGTCAAATTACTACTTAAAAAAATTGAATATATAAAGGAAAAAGTAAAACAAATATCGTTTATCAACCAAATTATTTAAAAAAAAAATTTTTTTTTCTAAATATTTACCTTATTTCTATTACAGATTCTATCTATTACAGATTCTATTACAGATCTATTACCTATTCTATTACAGATCTTATCAACTAAAAGCTAAATTTTATGATTTAGTATGAAGTTAAATATCTGTTATAAGATGTACATCAAAAATATAAAATTACTATATCAGACTTTGTTGTTGTTTCTAAGGACACTTAACAACCCCAAGCCCACCCGTCAGAGACTAGGCTAATGAAGTCAGAGAGAGAGAGCTTCTTCCGTTTTTGAATACAGTACTCTCATTCGAAGGTGGAAGTACGACTTTTGGCTCATAGATGAGCAGCACCGTCTGAATCTTCCAATTTAGAGATTGAAACTAGAGAAGACCAATAGCCTGGCTCCAACCACCCCCAGAGGTATTAATTTGAAATGGGAACGGGGAGAATATTGAGCCCCGACATATTTTACGTGCCCTAGTCGCCATTAGTGAACACGACGTATCTTCGGCAAGCCGGGATTCGAACTCACCACATTTTAGTAACAAGAATGACCTAACCAACAAGTCCACCACGGCCTATACTAAATTTTATTAGGTATTAACTTATTAGGTATATCTTTCCCAGGAAAATATGTGCGCATACGAGAAAGTAGTTTTATTTAATAAGAGCATTAACAGGGAAAAATTTATTATCCCTATTTTATATTTTATAAAATATTAATTAATAAATATAATTGATAAATCGCAAGGAAAATGCTTTTTCATATTTTCATAAGGAAGTATAACTTATGAGTTATGGAAATATAAAAAGTCATTAACATATATAAAAAATATTCATAACATACAACTAATTGTGCAGCAAAAAATGTCAAACGTAAAATAAAGCAAAAATGTATGATAAAAATATTTTTAAATTGCAATTCTTAATTAAATTTTGTTCTTCACTTCCTTATCATTTAATTATCGAAATAAGAATTTTTCTTTTCTTTATTGGTGCTACAATTCAGGGTGGGCCATAGTGACGCACAATATCCCTCCAGAAAACTCTATCCCTAACTTTAATTTTTCTAATTGGAGACCTTTAACGTTTTATCATAAAAGATATCAAGAAGCCATTTTCTCTTTCATTTGCCACCTAACCTATTGGAATGGAATTCCAATGCAAGATCTTAAACACTCGGTTATTAGCCGTCTATCAATGTGTCAAACCAGGAAAAAAATTATATTTAAGATTATTTTTTTATCTATTTTATAGATTAAATTCGAACAGAATTCATTTGATTATGTTTACTTGAAATTTTAGGTTTCATTGACGTATTTTGTTTCGTCCAACCTTATAATAACGTATACAAAATTGAAATATACTGTTCAGTTTGAAATAATGGAATTCTTAAAAAGTAAAAATTTTCAGATTAACGTTGCTTTGACTTGTAAATGAGTTAAAAAAAATGCTCACATTAACATTTAGAAATTAAAAAAAATGGCAAAAAATATTTATAATAAATATTTTTTGCCATTTTTTTTATTTCTAAATGTTAATATGAGTGTAAAGTAACCTACAAAATGCATAGAAAATGAGGGATTACGTTTCATTAAAAACTAAACTAAGTTTTTCATGAAACGTCCGTCAAATGTTTTGTCCAAATATGATGTATGATAAAAAAAAATATCATAAAAATATCTGTAACAATTTTAGATTTTCATTTATTGAAATTAATAACTAAACATATCTTCCTAAAAGAATCATCCTAAATCTAAGTTTAAATACATAACCATTAAGGTATGATGTGTACTAATTCTATTCACGACCTAGAAACAACTCATTTAAATTTTTACTTCTTGCTGCTGGCCCCTCTCATGTCAACGAGTAATCTGGCAACACAATAAAAAGGAAATTAGAATCAAAAAAAGAAAAAGCATTTGCCACTGAAATAAAGTACCGCAGAGCAGTGCCAGAGATGAATATTTTCCGCAAATTGTTTCAAATGAATTACGAGGGACTCACCCTTTTTCGAAAATTTAGACAACGCAAGCATTTGCTGTTACGTCAGAAGAAAGAAGAAACCGAGCAACGCTTCATTCCTTTTGCGGCAAATTCGAATAAACTACTTTTTCACGATGAAAAGATTCTCTTGATTTGGCAAAGATTGTATCAAACGTGAAAGCGAAAATTAATCTTTTCTCCTCACACAGACAAATATGTCTTAAAGGAAAATTTTCTTCCTTCCGAAAGAAAGCAAGAGTAGTTCGTGAAAAAGTTTTTAATTTAATTTGTGGCAACCACAAAAATGTGTTTGTGATGGCATTCAAATCTATCATTTATTACAATTTCACATATTTTGAAACGATTTTTTTTTTCGTTTTTAATGTTATTGTGTTTTAAGATTACATTAATTAAATTTCATTCTGTGTTCAACATAAAATTATACTGAAACATTTACCATGAAATCAGATATAGAATATCTATTTTTGGTAAATAAAAGGAAACAATTCACATGTTTAGATTTGAATAAAGTGAACTTATTATTACTTAAAATGATTATATTAAAGGGCAATTGTATTTTTAAATATTCGAAAGAGAAACACACTCATATGTAATATATATATATATATATATATATATATATATATATATATATATATACTCATTAACATATAGTCCTCTACTGACGGATAATCTTGATACCATTGGAATCATGTGAACAGGGAAATGTTTTTAATGTATGATAGCGTTTGTGAGTAAGTAGTTTTTCTTATAGGTTCTGAATTTTCTATGCAATTAAGTTACGCAGGTTTCTGAATCACTTACTGCTGATGACGGCACATTCTTTGAAACACTGCTGTAAAGACGACATAACTTCTGAATAGACGTCGATTAATCTGCTCACTTAACGCTTATTTGCAGTCATGAATGAATCATAGATTAAAAAAAAGTTGTCGTAAAGATAAAAAAAATCACGAAAAAAAGTTGTAAAAGTTAAACAGCTTCTTTAAATTTAAAAATAAAATTGATATATGAGAAAATGTATCTTAAAATAACATTGTATCATTGGTTGTGAAGTGTTGCAACTTTGCAAAAAAGTTGACGTCTGCAAGAAATAAAAAACAAGCTTATACATGTTCATCAAACGCAAAGGTTCTTTTTCATTCATATAAGTTCATTAAAAAATACGCTTTTGACAGCTTCCTAGAATTTTTTGTAAGGATTTATTGGTTATTCTGAATGTCTAAGACAAGGAATAGTATGGGTGCATGGTATTATCTTTTGAATTTATAATATAGGGATAGATACATTTTAAATTAAAAGAATTTAAATAATATATGATTTTTTATCAAATGAAAATAAAGATTATATTTAGTATTTTTGGAAAAGAATAATTTTTATGATTTCTTATGTTCATGATTACATATATTTTTAGCTATATGATAAGAAACTTTCAAAGGGCACGAAATATTAACAATTCCATTTTGAATGTATAAAAATATAAAATTGAGATGATATTTATGTGAAAAATCTTATTAAACGATAAATGGTTGCAACAAAACAATAAATTTAAGCTTAATAAATGATCAAAAGCTTAAAAGAAATTAAAAAAATATTGAAAAATGTATGCCAAGATCTTTTCACTTACATTAACTATAATATTTTTTTAAAAGAAAAATAAAAAATTGCTATAAAAGTTTAATTTATTTAAGTTAGTTGATTATTAGAAAATAATTCAAAATTAAAACCATGCAGTAAAATATCAATTTCATTTATTTAAACATAAATACTTTTATGATAAACATATACAACTATGCTTGATTTTAGAATGAAAAAAATATTTGAGTTTACATTGGATTTTAAGTTTTTATCAATGTAAATATTTTGACAAATATAAAAGCTGTGTACAAAAAGTAGGAGAAATAAATTTTTGAAATACAGTCCAACAGATTAAACTATTATTAAAATTTATTTTAATTCTTAATTGTTTTATACTATAATTTTTTTACTTATGTGTTAGTTTCATCTTCTCATTTGAAAGAAAAATTAAATAATGCTTTTAATTCGGTTTTTAATATTGAATGAACACTTCAGCTTCCATACTTATGAAATAGTCATATATGTCTATATATATCTGTATAAATTTCCTTATCCAATTCATTACAGTGTTTTTGAAATTGGACTATTACAATATTACAATTGAACTATTACAATATATTCATATCATTTTTTTACAAATTTTTTAAGTTTTATAACAATCTAAAAACTTTTAATTCGTTCTGTAATTTTTTGTTATTTCTCTTTATTTTTATCATATATTATTTTAATACTATAGTATTATCTTGACGGGTTATTCACTTTAACTTGTAACTTTACCAATAAAATATTGTTTTCGTAAGCTTTTTTCAAACTTGTCTTTTTGTTTTTCAATTAACTCGTGTTTTTACAAAAATTCAATATTAATTCATAATTTTTTCCAATATTTTTCAATGCTCCTAATTCTTGTATTTAATATCTTCATTTTTTTTTATCTATTAATTATGTTTTTCTTGTAAGCATTTTTTATATCTTTTCTGAGCAACATCACCTACAATTAACTATTTTCCTAGTATCTTTGAAAAACTTTCAATTCCGGTTTCTAAAGTTTAATTTATTAATTTTTCAACTCTTTCTCCTTTGTCCAAAGACGTTACGTTGAGAATTTGTATACTGTTAATAATTTAGAATTTATACTCAAAGGGATTTGAAACACCTTCTTTTTGTTCTTCTAATGAGAAACATTATCTATCTCTCTCTCTCTCTCTCTCTCTCTCAGTGTATAT
>JAPDSC010106546.1:0-19892 GCA_026290005.1 Latrodectus geometricus
TTCTGTTCTAGAGCGCAGTTCTAGAACAATCTGTATTATGGAATGAATAATTTTACACAGAGTTTAAAACAAGATTAAATACAGTTTAAAATTATTGCAAAATGGTGTAATCAAACTTTCGAAAGGATAAACGACCTGAATTTTAAATTAACCCATGACTAACATCTTCAGATGTTTCATCTGATTCCATGAAATCATTCTCACTTCACTTTCGATTAAAAATCGAACAAACATAATAACGTTTTTATTTATATATATACAATACCCTCTTGGGAATGAGTACACATTTCCCACTGGAAGCTATGACTCATTGTTTAAAGTTTCCAGTGGGAAATGTGTACTCAGTTTTCGAAGAAAAATTGCGACTTAATAAAGATTTCATTGTTGCTGAAAAGTTCATTCATTTTAAATTAAACAGAAAACTTTTGAATGTCTTTTTAATAGTAAAATTTAAAATAATTTGATGCGAGCCTTCAATAGCTGAAAGCATTTTATTGAAACTTTTACTGTATAAGACACAAGCATACACTAATAGAGAAAAGAAACTCAAGTGCAATAGTCACAAAATCAAGAGTGAGTTCTTACCTCCAACCCATCGAAATCGCTCGTTGTAGTTGATATCTTCAGCTCTCTCTGTCTTCAGTGCTGAAACAAGAAATCAAATTGTAAACTAAATGGTAATCATGAACATATAATAAATAATAAAAATACTTAATTTTGATGCAGTTCTTTTAATAGTTGGTCTCAAAGTTTTAATTCATCTCTCTCAATAGTTTAAATAATAATAATAATAAGTTAGCTTATGTTATGGTGATACTTTTCTGTCGACTGAAGTTGCCTAACGCAGATAACTACTGTATTATCATTTTAAATTATGATCCTGAGAAGAGATTCGAGATGATCTCATTTCTGCCGCGTACTTACCCAAGAAAATTAACCCTTTCCAAGCATGCAATATGCAAAAGCTCTCTCAGAATGGCAATCTTCGGTAATAGAATACCGCAATGATGCCTTGCCCAACAATGTCTAACATAGTAAGAAATAGGCAAAAGCAAACAAAAATGTCTTAAATGAAATCGTTAAAAAAGACTTAATAGTGGTTTATTTTAGAAAATATAGAAACACCGAAAAAATAATTTAAATTTCTTTACTAAAATAGGTGCAAAGAATTTTATTTATAGACATTACATAGTCATGTCTGTTAAAAAAAATAAAAGCTAAGTCATTTATATGATGAAACAAAATCGAATTCGCCTACAAAGGAATCTCGACTACTTTAACTATATCACATGATTAATAGATCAGAATCCCAAAAAGGCAAATGTTAATTCAAATCATGTGGTTAATTCCTATAAATTAGTATTCTCCTCTGATAATATTTTGAATCTTCAAAACTTTGTATGTATGTATGTATGTACACACACACACACTCATATATATATGTGTGTGTGTATGCGTATGTAGGCGCATTGTATGTATGTTTACACACTAATACAAATAATATAATGTTTTACAAATTTATTTAAAAATTAAATTTTTGCATAAGAGTCTGAAGCTGTTATAAACTGCATGAAAGAAAATTTATAAAATAATAAGTATCCTTACATTTATATTCCTATAATAAAATGTGGAATATTGGATCCACATTTATATATATTTTTAACATATCATACCAGTTAAGTCTTATAGGATTATTTTAACGGAAATGGGCTTTCTGACTATGGTGGTCATCAGGTGGGTCAGGTATTAAAAAAACTAGTATACATTTTAGTAAAGGTATGGAGGATTTAATTTATAAATGCTTATGTTAACCATTTTTATCTTAAGATTTCGTATAAGCAAGGGAAAAAATAGAGCCTAACAATTATAATTCTTCATCTTATTCCCTTAAAATCTATAAGATAAAGAGCAAGTTGAAAGTTTGGTCTTCAAATCATAATTGAATATGTATGCAATATATCCATTTTTTTAATTCTTTACAAAATATTAATTTGAAATTTTCAATGCAATTAGGAAAGAAAATTTCTCTTATTAATAGGAAAAATTATGCTTCTTAACTAAACAAACCATTAAGTTATAAAAACGCGTTTATTTTTTGAAAGCCACTTTTTCTCTGCAGATATTATATGCATAAATAAAACATTATTTGATATCCTGTAGCAGACAACCGGTAGGTAGGAAATTTCTGTAAAGTTATTAAAAGTCCTTCGCCTTTATTTTGTTTCCAAGGAGTAATTTTTATAAAAGTAGGTCATTTTCCACTTGTCGAAAGGGAGAAAACCCAGAAAATTAGTGAACACTTATTATGTGGATTCGTCTAGTGATAGGGAGCAACCCTCTCCAGAGCGAAAGGTACTGGGCCCAAACTTGTAAGTGTTGCGCAATGGGGAAGCATGTCTTCTCCATGGAGATCTATTGTCTTCAGCATGGACGTCTGTCTGGTAGGTACTTAGAAGTTTTCCAGGTTTCCTTCTTTGCGACACGTGAATACCACATCTATGAAAAGTCCTCAGGGAAGTAATTATATGACGGTTGTTAAACAACCTCAGACTGTTATGCAGTATCAAAAAATATCTATTCTGATAAAAATGAAAGCAGAATGGAGAATAAAAATATCTTTTTCAGATAATTCTAACACTTTTAAAAACAGATGTTATTTGCTATCACATAACGCGTACATAAAGTGTCATTTAAGAAAACTTCATTCTCTTATTTTAAATATTACTTTGTATTTCTGATAAAACTTCATTTCGAAAGAAAATAAAAATATTAGCCATCATTGTTTAAAAAGTAATCGATAGGCTAAAGTAATCATAAAAAGTAATCGATAGGCTCATTTAAGAAAATATATATAATGTAAATATGGGTGCATTTTATTTGTTTGCGAACATTTCTTAATGTGAAAAAGGGAATTATTTACTAAATATGTATAATTTCATTCTTTGTGTACTTGTGTATATGTGGATATATTAAAGTAAAGCTCACTTTTGTAATTGCCTTTGTGTACTGTTTCACTTATAAATAAGCCACGGAAAACATCTTTTTGTTCTTTATTTTTTATATATTTTATTTCTTCTTAACAGTTTTTCTTGAAACTGTAGGCAATAATTAGTATTTGATTTAGAAATTTTTTCAAATACAAATCAAAATAATTGATTTAATCACAACAATTTTTTTTCTATTTATGTAACATGTATTATTCATCATGCATTTACCAGCATGTAAAATGCTGTTAAGCATGTTATAAACAGACTGATTAGTAAAACGTCAAATTTTTTCCTAATCTAATTAATTTCCCATTTATAAGCATGAAAATTGATTCCTTTAGGGAGGAAAACTTTTTTTCCTTTTAAATGTATTAAATATGATCAGACGGCAGAAGTTTTTTTCTCACTTGTTATGTCTCGATGGTGATTAATGCTGCATTCTCATTAATATGATCGTGTCCTCGTCTGGATTAATGAAAATATATTTTTCCAAGGACTTTCTTGAAAAAAAAAATCATAATATTTTAATCGTTTCTTTTTTTGTTTTGTTCTAAGCATATGCATGCATTAAAATATGTTAAATAGGCTACTAAGAATTGACTTAACTGATTGATTTTGTTTTGATTTTTGCACAGTGACACATATATAAAATGAATAAAAATTATTTCCTTTTCTGCAAAAGATCTAATGTTATCTAATCTAAATTTAATGATTTAATCAATAAGTGAATAAAACAACAGTTGCATAGTTTAATTATTTTTATCACAAAACTGTAAGAAGTACAAACTGTATAGGTTTATCTATATATCCATACATCTGTCTATATTTATGTCTCTATAATGCATACGTACGTACATTTGTATACGTATACAAAAAAATTGTCCAAATAAAGTGTTATTGTAATAACTCCACTATATATCTATATATATTTCAAGAAAATAATGACTGCAGATGACGCTATAGAGAGTACAGATTGCTAGAAATGCATACGAC
This sequence comes from Latrodectus geometricus, assembly GCA_026290005.1. Taxonomy (NCBI): domain Eukaryota; kingdom Metazoa; phylum Arthropoda; class Arachnida; order Araneae; family Theridiidae; genus Latrodectus; species Latrodectus geometricus. The sequence continues at coordinate 3,981 of JAPDSC010106546.1, forward strand.
GCTTATGTCGCCAGATGCGCGTGTAATAGCATGGTAACATGTTAAAAGCCCTCTTTTACATCGAAGATGCCGCCTACAGTATCAAAGTGGGGTCGTGCAATTTTTAACAACAGAAAGTGTGAATGCTAGTGTCGAATGCAATACATAGAATGAATGACACTTAGATTGGCACTCCGATGGCTTAGAGATTTTTCGTAGTGGAAGAAAGCAGTACTGACGACTGGTCAAGTGCACATGGTCATGCACAAGGCGCTTGCACATCTGAACCGTCTCGTGGGAATTAACTAGCAAATCACTCTCTTGGAGGAATACCAGAGCAAAGGAATGATTTCTGGAATCCTGCTTGAAAGGTTATTACACCGAAAGGTTTGCGCGTAACATATTCCAAAATATTTAACCGATGATCATAAGATTCTTCGCATGCATGTCTCTATGCAACATCTTATGTAATATTACGAAATGGGAAATAAATTAATTAAAAGCATCACTATCGCTGATGAAATAGGGTACTATCACTTTGATTACATGATATGCCACTGCCAAGGTTACATCGAATCCAGTTTTACCATCGGTTCTCAGCCTTCAGAAATAAGAAAAAATTTAAAAGCATTCATATTTTGGCAAGACAAGAATCAAGGAAGGTAGGTCACCGATAAATAACATACCATCTTCTACTAATACCTCACCTCATTACCAATTTAACCATTAAGAAGTGATGTGAACCAAACTCTTGTTCGTTTGATTCGCCTGCGTATGAGATACACATAGTTCACACATCGACATTGTTTTTAAGTGAACTAAATCCTTGATCTGAAGCTTGTGATGAACCTCATACAATTTATCATATTTTAATTTTATGTCACCAATATAATCATATACATTTTCGTGTTTTAAATTTTAACTTTGCGTGTAGTTTGTCTTTTTTATCTTGAACCTAGTGCCACAAAATCTAACAAACCAACTTTATCTAGGAATTAAATCCTGAATATGGAATGGTGACACCCTTCATCTTCACAACTGAGGAAAGATCATCTCGCTTCGAACATCTTCCTCAGAGTCCAAGTTTCTTGCAATGTGACTACCACATCTTCTGTTCATTCCAAAAGCATGGATAGGAATGTCATTTGTTGATGACAATGAGTTTCAAATTGCCGTTGAAAATTGGTTCCACAGCCAACCTCGGAGCTTCTTTCTTAGAATACACATCATTTCCTGGACTCTTGGGACTCTTGTTTTAATCTAGAAGGTAACTTTGTCTAATCTATCAGCTATGGTATTATTATTTTTTTCGTTTCTTTGTACACTCATTTATATTAATATCGTTATAATAGATATACTTAACTTAAATAATACTATTTGTTAGACCGTTGTTATTGTTAATTCCCCGGGATTGTTGGTTGATTGGGTTTTGTGGCGCAAGGTCCAAAAAGGACAAGCTACACCAAGTTAATTCCCCTGATGTAGGAAAGCCTACACTGGTCCGGAAAGCCCCAACACACCAGATCCTCATAGATTAGATCCTGCTCATCCCACAGATGCCTCCAGGAGGCACCAAGACAAACAAGAAGGTGAGCAGGACTGGCCGGGAGGGAACAAGAACAAGGAGAGGAAATCCTCTCCCCATTCAAGAACTTCAGACATTTTAAGTGTCCACTCCTAAATCTCGCCATGGCCAATTGAAGAGGCCGGGGGCTATTGCATGACAGAGACAGACCCGGAACATTGGCAGAATACCAATGATGAACCGGTGGAAGACGCCATACAGAGATCAATTTCTGTCTGTTTAAGGAGTGTATTTTTGATGGAGTAAGCTCATTTAAATTGTTTATCAGCAGATCACAACTATTTTTGGCAAGCATTTCTGCTATCTCGTTACCACATACCTTTACGTGCGATGGTATCCACTGAAGGCAAACAGGTGTTTTCAAGCCAATCTCGCAGAGATGCCGCAATATAACCTGGTCTGGGACATCAAATATTTTCGGCCAATTTTTAAAATACTGTATAGCAATATCGTGTAATACTGTAAGTAATTCGCAATATCGTGTAAGCCTCATAGAACAGTTTTATGACTTTGTTTTTCTTTAAAACTTTCTATCATCAATCTGAGGTTAAAATAGTAAACCCACATCATGCAGCCATATAGCCAGAATGTAGTAGTCGTTGGTGCTGGACATCTGGAAATCAAGCATCCTATATGCGATAATTTTCATTATTCGCTATTCTATTTGAAGGAAAATATATCATAAAATTTTCTAAGCATTATTAACAGCTATTGTGATCAGTTATTACTAATAGCTCGGCAAGCAAAATCAGAACATGTTTGGTGATCTTGAGGTTGCAGCATTCACACGGTGTGAAACCTATACAGATATCCTTTTAAACTTAAGAGTAGAATTTTCTTATTGTTAGTAAGTATTGAGTAAAAGGAAAGTATCGAGTACTCATTAAAAGCCAGGATTACAATATAAACGCACCTGGTGTGAAATCGACTACCTTTGTTATATTGTTAAAGAGAAAAAAAATATGTGGAAGCGACTTGTCTATTGACTAAGTCTATTGATATAAGCCATAAAATATTTTGATTTGAAGAGTTGATGATATTAATTTAAATCTATCTTCATTGATTTATGAATCATAAAATATCAGTATATGGCAGATATTTTATTCATATCTTAAACTAACCTAACCTTGAGATTAGCCAACTGTCAGATAATACGAGAAGTAATTATTCTACTAAATGTATTATTAATGAGATAAATATGAAACATTCTTCCGTTTTTATTCTTTAATCCGTTTTCAATCTGTATTCCAATAATTTAAGGTTTCAAACACCAATTTGTAGAATACTGTTGCAAGATTCTTTTAATTTTCACAGCATGTCTTTGCTTTCTGGCATGCCTTATCTTTGAAAGTTAGAAATGACATAAAATTATGAAAAATACCAGGAAAATCTCAAAGTATTTCACCAATAATACAGAAATGCAACATCTATCTTTTGTTGTTCAACTGTGATTGGAATCACACCAGGGGTCTTTCGCTCCGAAGAATGTGTTCTCACCAATATAACTTTGTAAACCGATATCGTAAGATTTATATAAATGAAAGTAAAGTTAGTTTATTGTTGTATGTTCCTATTTCTATGAGTAGAAGCTGATCTACATAGATAACTTCCTTGCTATTTTGGACTACAGTTTGACAATGAAGTGGATATTTTAAATTACAAATTTTTCCTTATAAGGCATCACACAAATGGAAGAATATTGGGCTCTAACAAAAAATTAACATTTAAGTTTAACACGGTCTCTAACTGTCAAACATCAACCTTACTGCATCCATAGGCAACAATGAAATTTTATCTAATTAGTGTACAGTGACGCTTCAAGTGGAAATCAGACTGCAAAAATACTAGTTGCAATAAAAACATTAATAAAATTTAAGCAGTTACACATCATTCATATTATAGTGAACAAATTTAGGTAAATTGTGTGAATATTTATGAACTAAAATGGAAGCAAAGTGTATGTTAAAAGCAAATGGTATTCTGGGGGACATAGAAAATAGTTTATACATTATGAAATCAATTATCGAGGTATAAACATATCAATTGTATAAAACTACCAAACCAGTTTAAAGAAATATCATGTTGCTTCTCCCCATTATGAGATTCTGAGTTAAATTGCGCGCAATAGAATTTTTCAATTCATGTACAGACTAATCTGTCTTCTCTAAACCATCTTAGAGACGAATAATTTTAATAGAATTAAATCCCAAAAATTGTAAGCTGACAAATCTGAATTGCTGATAAGATGATCAAGGACTTCCCATTCTCGCACCTCCTCACTGGAGTCTACGAAGATTCTCGGAAGATGGGCTCTTTTCTATTACATTTCAGTTTGCAAAAATATACATCCATTTACCCTGACAAAGGCTTTGTGTGAAAAGACACTGTTGCTTTCGCAATAACATTTTCTTATGAAGAAACTTCATGTTTATTCCTTAACGTGCTTACCTTGTAGCGTGATGTTAACGCTGTTGAGGCCTATCTTCACGGAGACATCTGCAAAGATTTTATCCTTGGAGAAGGCTTTGTATGGACTGCTGATCGAGGCCCGTGCTACGTGCCACTCAGTCCCATAGTTCGAGACTGAAATAGAGAAGAAAAAGCTATAAGAGAAGGAAACTTATTCATGGATAATATCAATGTTATACCATCTTACAGCAAAACAACTTTGTAAGCATATTAAATTATATTTAATTCCGCTATTTATTTTATATTTTAATGAAATATATTATTAGAAGGTATGCACCATTATAAGTTACTTATTTTGTAACATCGATTGTGTAACATTTACTTACAATGACACTCATACAATATTTTATTATATACAAAATTAAATATATTAGGTTGGGGAAAAAGTAATCCTTTATTTTTTCGGTAGACGTCTGTAGTGATCGATATCTCGTGAGGTATATATCAAACAATTTCAGATTTATGCTCGTTGGAAAGGTGACATTTGGCACTAAAATATCCTCTTGCGGTTTTTTGTTTGATTAATTCAGTTACGAGTACAAAGTTTTAAAAATGGAAGACAACAAATAGAAAATTCGATACATTTTCGTTTTTCTCTTGTAACGGCGAAAAAGATAGCCGAATGTCTAAAATTGTGAAAGGTGTTTATCGTCCTATATAATACTGTAACAACCAGTTACGTGCAATTTTTGTTTTGTCGATTCCGTTCGGGTATTTTTGATGTTAGAGATGCACCTCGCATGTGGATACAGCATCGTCGAAAATGTCTATAAAATATCAAAAATGATCAAAGTTAACCGCATGTCAGCAGTCGTAACTCGCTAGACCTAAAAATCTACATGAAAGCTGTTTTAAACCTTTTTACAAAGCGAATCCAAAAGAAGTTACATAAAGTTCACGTAAAAATAATGGATTTCTTTTTCCCCAATCTAATATATATTTAATAGGAAATGTATGCTCTAAATAAGAAGTAGTACTCAACTTCAACTTAAACGAAACAAACACTCGCAAAATGAATTAATAATACAAATTCAAAACACAAGATAGTTAAAATACATTACAAGCAGATTTTAAAAAGAAATTTGTAAAAGTTATTATTTTAAAGGAAATACATCTACTTAGAGAAATTACAGGTGGTGCTAATTGTCTTGCTAAATTAATGTTCTTAATCAGAATGAATTTCGCAGATGTGTCATATTTACAGAATTGCTTGCATTTTGTTATGGGTGAAGAATATTTTCCTATTGGAAAAGCACGACAAGTGTCTTTCTCTTGTATGACAAATTGTGAAACGGAGGGTGCCAGATCAGATGTCGACTTCATCACCACGTAGTACAAAATTACGAGGAGTTTATTGATGTAGGCGAGTATTTCAAACCCATTAATTTAAGGTACATTCCGGAGTTAACCTTCAATATACCAATTTTGCATGATAATGCCAAATCCCAATCCCTCCAATGTCAGAATTAATTTTAAAATATTGAATTTTATAATCCTCCTTATATACTGTTGAGATTCGTTCCCGAAAAAATATTTATTTTTACCATGAATCAGGAACATGATTTTATTCAGGTATTGTCAAAATAGTTTGTGTCTGCTGTTTTAGTTTCCCTGTTTGGTAATTTGATGCTTAAAACTCGGTAACTAGGATGAGTTGAACACGTTGGACATTGTCTTATTGTCTAAGATCTTTGTCTAAGATTGATTCAATAAATGTCTAAGCAGTTTTGGTTATTGTATAATAATACTATCCTCAAGTAGACCTCTTCATTCTCTTTAATATTTTGTTCATTTTTAATGAGTGAACTTTTAATTTTAAAAAAAAACTCTTTTTGAATTAAACTGCCCAGGGCTCAATGTGGTCTAGTAATAAGACCATTTTTTTCAACTGGAAGATCAGAGGCTCAATATTAGTAGAAAAACTGAAGATAGTAATGCGTTTCTTGTTTTTGCAAGGATATTTACCTTCAATACATCTATTACAATCAATACAATATACAATAATACAATATACCTCAATACACCTATAATCACCTCTTAATGGACAGTTTAATGGCTCTAAGCAATTTTAAGCATTAAGAGTAAGCCACACAAATTGTTATATGGGATGATTTTATAAACAGTCGGCTATATTTAAGCATTGAAAGAGTGGAAACCAGGAAAACTTCGCAACATCCACACAGTCAGCTGAGCAATGCAGAAGATAGAAAAATAACATCCACCTTCCCATGTAAAACAGTAACTAGGATTGACCATAAGACTCTCACTTTCAGAAACGTTATCCCTCAACTAGTTAATGGTGAATCCATTTTACAAGAACATTTATTGGGATGGATCTTTTCTTTCGATACAATGTGATTTTGTTTCGTTACAATATATAAATATCAATGAAAAAACAATCATGAAAAATTTTTTCTGTGATTATTTAAGTAGCCTTACATTAATTTCGGACAGTATGTTTAAAAGGGGTGTTAAAAAGAAGAGAGACAGCATTTTTAAAAAGTTTTAGTTCTGCTCACTATCACTTTATTAAAACCATAATAGTAAATAGAATACATTCTTTAGCAAAAGTAGCCTCTATTTGTAACATATACTAGATCCCAAAATTTAAGGAAAAATCAGAAAAATAGCGATAACTTTTAAGTAAAGAAGCCATTCTCAATTAAATTTAAATATGTTGGTAAGTAAAAGAAGCTAAACAATATGACACTATGCAAAATAATATCGGAATGCGTCATTATTTTGCGTATTAGCGAAGAGCATAAAAATGGATGTCTCAGAGGAAAGCGGCGATTGTTGTTGCTTGTCTGAGATTTGAAATCTGGTATAACGAAATAGTAACAATGGTCTCCAGCATCATTTGACTGAACAATTTCGATAGTGAGCTATTGGGAGGCTAAAGGTAGGATAAAGTCAGATAGAACTGGCTAGATGGCTGATGTGAATCATCCAGGAGATTCAGCCAAAGGCGGTCACACGTTACCATGACTGACGATGACCAATATTTGTCATTATGCACATAAAGGAATTGAACTGAACCTCTGACTGAACTCAGATACTCCCTCGCTGCAAGCAACAGAAGGTTGGTATCCAGATCAACAGTGCGTCGAAGTCTTGACGAACATGGTCTTTATGGGAGGCAACTAGTACTTTGGATCCAGCTTACCTCACATAACAAATTGGAATATTTTCATTGGGCACACGAACATACCCATAGACGCGTGATCAATGAGAGCTGTTCTCTTTACAGATGAGTCCAGTTTTAAGCGATAATAGGCTTAAACCTGGTAAGCAATAATAGGCGTATTTTTATTAGGAGAGAACTTGGAATTCATTTTCATTTATCAAACATGGGTGAAAGTGATGCATATGGAACAGGCAGCGTTTGTGTTTGGTGTGGTATCTATTTAGGTGGATACACAGCCCTCCATGTATTTTTCCCTTAGAAATGTTAATGCTCACACCTATAAATATGACATCCTGGATGTTATGTGCACCCTTATGCCAAGGCAATTGGTGATACTTTCTTGCTACTTGATGATAATGTGAGACCACCCTTGCTCGAATCCTAGATGCTTATCTTGAGCAGGAAACAATTGAGCGATAACTCTAAAATCTATCCAGAAACTGACAGATTTTAGATTCAGTTGAAGACAGTCATATTTAGGGGGTCTATGCACATTTAAAGATATAAATATTACCCGAATGGAGAAGTGTAACAGGAAGAAGAGGGTGACAAATCATTTATTTAGTGACTAAGCTGTAGGCAGATGAAAATTAACTCAATAACCTTAACTAATCTAATCGCTGATTAAAAAGATTTGTGACGATTTATAATGCGTCATAATCATTTAAGTATTAGATTCAAAATTCAAAATTTTTTTTGAAATTTAAAATAAATAGTTTTTAATACTATTGCTTATTTATTTTACCTTAATCAAGGCGATATGCTTGTTAGGTTTAACTTATATATTTGTGTGTGGGGGGGGGGGGGAGTACTATAAGAACTGAATAACATTGCAACATATAATCAATTTAAATATAAAATGAGCATCAATTATTTAGATTTTTTTAATCTATAGCTTTGTCTGAGATCTTTCATGCTTTGTCAAGTTAGTTTTAATATTTCCAATCTTGAAAAAAATTACTTTTTCTGATTAAAATTGAAAAATTTAATAGGCTATAATTAAAATATTATTTAATATCGTATATGATAATTGAAAGAATCATTTTTTATAATTGCTAAGTAAATGATTCGCAAATTCAATATGTTGAGAATTATTAATTTGACAGTTATTTAACCATTCTATTTCAGTAACCATGAATCTTGAATATTTTGTGTATGGTAAGCGCTTTACTTTTCTAATAAAATTAATCTTGTGGATTTATTGCTTGGTAAGCTTTAAAAATTTTAATCTTAATAAACATTAATTACGTAAATTATTTGTTTGTTAAGGACATACCATTTTATTCTTTAGTAAATATTAACCTTGTGTCATTTGCTTCATAAGCGTTTAACATTTCATTGTTTGAACCTTTTTTTTTTTTTAAGAAATAAAGGTAAATTTCAACATAAAAAAAGAAAGCTGTTTTTGTATATTTTAAAGAATATTATTACTGTACGAGACAACCACAAACATGCAGTAATAAAAAATATTCCTCATTCAAATATCATCACCATAAAAGTAAAGGAGAAGACAGCATAGTTCAATTTATTGGAATGACATCCGCCTGCTGCTCTCAGTAAATACAATGCATTGTATTTACTGAGAGATACAGAATGAGCTTTATCAGAGTAAAAATTATTTGAGTCACTGATTTCACGATATTGATTCATTCTTTGCAAAATAGTGTGTATCATGTATAATGGTTCCTCAGCTTTTCTATATTATAATTAAAATTTTTGCTTAGTAGAATGTTTTGAAGAAACTTTATTGCGGTAATTAAGGACGAGCCACATTTAAGACATTACTTCAAATTTAAAGTTGAGAAATTTTTCGTATGTATCTTTGGGAAATTTTTATGTACATAATAGTGTTAATACTTAAATAATGTTTATAATCACAAATAATTATTAGATTATTATTTAAATTTAGTACATGGCATTTTTATGGAAAGGAACTACTACCACGAAACCTACACTGAAGTGTCAAAAAAATTAATCAACTCTCTAGTACTATGTAAGGTCATTATGTATACCCAGAAGTACTACAACAGAAAATGAAATACACTCAACTAATGTCAGAAGATGTTCCGGAGACAATTCCCGAAGTGAATCCTGTAGCCCACAACACAAATCCATAAGAAAGCAAAATAAGAAAGTTCTTTTTAAAATGGTACTTTGCAGGCATCCTAAATAAGCTTAGTAATGTTCATGTCTGAAAATTTTAATGGTTAATGAAAGTATATAAAATTATAACAATGCTCTTGGAGTCACTAAAATAATTCTTAACTTGATGTTTTTTCCCTATCCTCATATATCTTTTATATTTTTTTAGTTTTATTGGTATCCATCCGATACAAATAACACCGAGATCTGTCAGATCAGGAAACTTGTTTCCAGTCATCGGCAATCCAATAGCAGTGTAAGCATTGTGCCGTGCTATAAGCAATAGCAAACATATGTGGCTACAACGCTGATAACCTATACTAACGATGCCTATACTAACTATGTCATTGTGCAACTTGCACACTGACATTGGTTGGTACTTCAGCATTGAAATTATTAGCAATTTTAGAAAGTGTTGCATGCTTATCTTGATTAAAAGTTCTTGTTAGTCAGATATAGCGTATTAACTAGTAGTCAATATTTATGGTAGTATTGTGTAATTGTCGTACGCTCGAAAATCCAAACTTCATTACTACTTCGAAAATACATGTCCCATTTCTTGTACTCCAATATGACTCTAGGGTCAAAGTCACTTAAATCTTGATAACCTTCTATTGTAGCAATAATTACCAATCTGAAATATTTGCCAAACACGTTTTGCCTTGTATGTCTTTGTCTACCATATCATAATATTGATGGATTGAATACTTCCATTATTTTATTATGCAATTTATATAAATTTTTTTCTAATATTTGAGTTTTACTATTTCCAATAAAGAATCTTCATAAGAATTAGAAATTGATAAAAACAAAAAGAAAAAAAAAATCACAATTTAAATAAATTTGTACTTTATTTTTCTTTACTAGACTCTTACATGGAATTCTATATTTAGTACCATATAGTAAACTGCCTAACAGTTAAAAGCTCTTCTTTTTTAGTACCCACTACATATTTGCATTCTGGAAGGATTTTTCACAAATAAAAGGTCGAATTTACGAGTCGCAAGAGTGAAAACTTAGAAAACTCCCATACATCTTTCAGTAACAAATGTGCATGCATTAGACAGAATTGAACATACATTGCCCGCTATTCAAAAGTAACTAGAAGTGAACCCGAGACCTTTCCCCTGAAGGGAGTTGTCTTATCATTACGCCATGGATAGTTTATTCCTGCATTTACAAATTATTATTCCGGCTTATCTATGCCCGTAAATAAATTAAAATACTCATGCTTATTTTTTATTTCGATTTTTTTTTGTCACAAGAGTTAGGTTATATTATTTCAGACTGCTCATTTTTTCCTACTAAACTCATTAAATACATGAGAAATACCCTTAAGGAAAACTTAAAGGATCTAGAGACTGAGAAAGACCAAGAGTTCGATGGAAAGATTGAATTAAAAAGGATTCAATGACATTAAAAATGTCTAATATTAATCTGAAAATAAGTAAAGAATGGGGAAAATTCTTAAAGGAGATGAAGGCCCAGTAAAGATTGTAGTATCAAAGATGATGATGCTTAAAGGAATTGAAGATAAGTAACGGCTTTGTAATTTTAATCAACAATTAACTGACGAGGTCAACAGCTAAGGTAGCACCATGTTATCCATGCATGTAAAACCTGAAAAGGATAATTGGATTTTATGAAATTTTTAAATTATATGAAAATATTGAGGCGGTACCTGCAGGAGCATAACATTACCCCAACAGACTACAATAATCTCATCAAATTTAACCGACTTCTCAAAAATTAAACGAAATAAATTATTAAACCTAACTGGTATTTTACGTTTTAGAGTTATCTGACACTGTATTCAACGAAAAATATTTATAGTAGAATTTTCAGCGAAATGGTTGAATTAGTGAATTGAATTATTTTGCAGAGGTAAATATTGTTTCAGCATTTCAGAAGTTAAATTCAAGGGTTTTTTATACTTGACCTACCAACATAAATAAAAATCACGAATTAGAAAATAAATTTATTTCTTTAACATTGATTTTCGGGATCAACAGAACCGCGAAACATTAATATTCCAAATCATCTATCGAGGTCAAATTACTTAGATGATCCAATTCCCAGGGTTGCCCGCATTGAGTTATTAAAAGAATGCGTTACCACTCTTTCCTTTAAAAGAAATCATGTAGGAGGAAAGGTTATACTCTGATTGAAGGTAAATTCTTCAGTAAAATAATTGTAACCGGAAGCTTTTATATAATTGTCCTCCAAATCAGTTTTTTAATTATTTAAAAAACATATTTAACTATGCTAAAATAGCAAAATATAAAAAAGGCACAAAATCTCGGTTACCTTCTCACAAAACTCTTGAATTGCAGGAGTGTATATACTTTCATTTGCAAGGTTACATTTTTTTCAGTTTGTTTGGGACTATGTAATTACATTTTTCAAAATAAGGCTAATGGGATCTATGTCTGCAGTTTATGTGAGTTCTGAACCACTAAAAGTATCGAACTGAATGTGGGAATCGAACTCATTAACTCGAAAACATTAAGCAAGAAGCGCTAATAATCCAACCATCTGATCTGCTGAAATTCATTATAAAAATTTAGATAAAGATAAGAAATGCTTAATGGAAAAGTTTCAAATATTTTCATTTTATTTTTGAATGGGAAAAGATTTAGATTCTAGAAGACTCACGTTAGCAAAATAACTTCAAAATTCATCGTGAAATAGATATTATTTTAGTAAACGATTGTTCTTTTTACATCAGGTAAGAGCTCTAGAGTTTACCCTTATACATAAAGAACAAATGATAGGTTATTACATTTACAAGAAAGCGATGCTTCGAACAAAGGACCATACAATCAAACGAATGATTACCATCTCAACAATGACCGCTAAAGAAAGAATTCTACTAGTCAAGATGAAGATCTCCTAATCTTAGCTCATGTTATCGTGGGTTTATATACTATTTTAATGCTGAAATTTGTTCAGTAATAACAATTTTTCTATTCATTTCAGGAGTTGATGCGAAAGTTGTTGAGTGGTTAGCAATATTATTTTTAGTTCAGAAGTTCATAAATTCGATTCCCACCACTGGTTTAGATGTTTATAATGATAAAGAATCAACCTAAATTGTAAGAACACCTCGAAAGAGTTTTTGTGTGCAGAAACTGAATGTAGAGTAATAAAGAGTAATTTAGCTTAATTTTAGATATTCGATACTTTTCTACTATCACCGAATGGTGATAGTAGAAAAGACATCTGCAATATTTAATACTTTTGATACGTTATCAATGATATGAAATCGTAAATCCTTAGGCGAATATTTTTATTCTTTAATTTTCCGTCAAATATTAAAGATTTAATGATTTCTTAATTCAAATCCGATAATAGAAGAGTACCTAATGTACTCGTAAATGACTAATAAAAAAACAGATAAAAGCTTTTCGAAAAAACTTATATTGACTAAATAATAAAAAATTCTAAGCATTAATTTAAGTAGGACCATCAGAAAAATTTGCCGAAATTAATTTGGCAAGGTTATTATTGTTATGCATGTTTCATTTTATTCATTGTAAATAAATTAAAATAGTAATTTCAAATTTAGATTTAAAATCACTATTTTATACAGCAGATCCTTTTTTACTTATCTTACAAATCACTTATCGAACTCATTAACCCTATCAAATACAGATAAATGTTAATACTTTTTCTACTCATTAGAATTTCAAGTAATTATTTATTTATTTTATGAGACTGCTTTAGGAATTATTTAAACTAAAGATTAAATACGATCAAATGTTAAAAATACCAAATGTCTCGGTATTATATTGTAACTTAAAATAATTCACTTAACGTCTGTGTATTAATGCGTTGTTAAGGGTACCACAAAGGCGTTACTCTCATGCTTGACGAGTTGTTGGTTCAATACCAGACTCAGCCGAAGACTATATTGAAAAGGGAGTACATATATATTAAAAGTTCCAAAGAACCCTCTGGTGTAGTATGCAGAGGAAAGTTTGTTGTCTCAGTAGTCAACTTCGTCATTTGACTATTGTTCAAAATGATAAGACATTTTCTTGTGTGTAACATATTCGGAAGACAGAAATATGTAGCTTAAATGTATTTTAATAACCTCATCTATCTGAAACGTTATTTTTCATAAGAAGGAAATAAAATACTTAAATCTAAATTCAAATATTGCATCATTATGATTGCAATTTTCCTATTGTTTGAAATCCTGTTGTAATTATAGATGAATAAATATCGAGACAAATTACATAACGGTGCCGTCTGAAATCATTTTAATGGCGATGGTCACGCATTTGAAGTAAATGACATTATTTGAAGGTCAAATGCATTTATAAATGCTGTTTTAGATTTCGATTTACGTCAAAACGATCTCTTTCAATGGCTTATTTCCCAAAAATTACTTTTTTTTTTTATTATTTTTAAACATGAGGTAAAAAACCAAATTAAAAATCCAATGTTTTGTTCGCATAATAGCTAAGCTGTAAGAAAATATGTATACTTATTTTATAAATTAAATGAAAAATATGTCAAAAGATATCACTCAAAAAAGCCTCTTTTACTTTAAATTTAATTAATTTTGATGGAAATAAGATATATAAATTTAAATATATGAGATGGATTTTTATTTAAGGATTTTTGATCTTTTCAAGGAAAATCTCAAGTAAGTTTAATAAGAAAAAAAAACCCGTAAAGATTAGTTAAATTTTAGACTGAGTTATATTATTGTAATTTCTGGCTAACTAATTTTGATAGTTAAAATCACTAATCCCTGTCAAATGCCTCGTAATTGTGATCCTAAGGTTTAGTGATGAGGAAGGTAAATACTATATCAATATAGGGACAATGGACTCTATTCAGCATTTTACGTATATATGCTTTCTCAACAAGATCCATTGTTAGATCAGGTATTGAATTTATTGACTTACGTATAATAAAAAATTCCTTTCCCAATCAAGCTATTCCTAATTATATCCAATATAGAGAAATTTCTTGTACTTAATGCATACTATTATTCATAACAAATGCTTTGGAAGGGCAATCTGCAACATCTGCAAGCACAAATTTTTGTTTTTAAAAAAATTTAAAATAAAATTATTTTTTATTATTCTTACCACATAGCAAATAATATAAAAATATTCTATGATGTTTTTTTAGAATTTAATATTCATTTATAGACTGAAAGAAATTATCAATAAAGGACATTTTCATAGACAATGGATAGTAATAACGAGTCTTTAGGGAATAAAGACCGAAAATTCGCAACTATTCAGATAGAGTTGTTGTTGCTTATCCCCCTGGTGCAGGAAAGCCCACACCAGATCCAGAAGATCTGGCATAGGGTAGTATGCAGCTTCTTTTTTTGGAGAGGAACCACAAGGGCAGAAGACTGACTTGACCTCTGAACACACATGCCATAGGTACTCATTTACAGGGTAAGCAACCATTCATACTCCATTCATACAAGGAAAGGACAAAGATAAGAGAGAAAGTACATCCATGCCCGAACCAGGGTTTGAACCCAGATCTCCCTATCCGCAGTCAGGCATGCTAACCACTAGACAGAGTAGGTGGCAATGCATTCAACATAACATCCATCGTCTACTGTTTAATGATAATTAGAAATATAATTCTCGAGAGAGGGCAATATTATCACTTTGCCCCCCCCAAAAAAAACGATTATTTTTTTTAAATTTAAACGTTTAATAAACTCATTAATTTATTTTTATTATATTTTACTTTTTGTTATTTTATTTTTGTTAGTTTGGAGCTTATTAAACGCAAACAATTAGCTCTTTATTTCTGTCAAATGATACTCCAGTTGAAATCTTTTTTTAGGACTTTACATAGACTGATCAAACGGAGACAGGTTATAGTTCTGACCTTCAACATGTCTGTTGGTGTGATTTTTATCTCAGATAATAATGCTGCAAACTTTAGACCCTAGGTACTGGATGAATTAAAAATTTTCTCAGAAAAATGAAAACATAACGCTACTAACAGGCGAAATATATCATATTAAAAATTAGGATGGAAAATAAGTTAATGTGCATGAACACTATCAACAGTAATATTCTTTTCTGTATCAAGATCAGAGTTTTAGCATTTCAGCCACAGAAACAACTTTTCTAATCTTATAATTTTGGTTGAAAAATTGCTTGCATCTATTATTCTAATTTTTAATATCTTCAGCAAATTACCCATGTACGCAACATTTATTGATATCATAAATATGCCTTTATACACATGTTCTTAATTTATATATATATATAAATATATATATATATATATATATATATATATTAGTTTGGGTAAAAAGAAATCCATTATTTTTACGTGAACTTTATGTAACTTCATTTGGATTCACTTTGTAAAAAGGCTTAAAATAGCTTTCATGTAGATTTTTAGGTCTTGCGCGTTACGACTGCTGACATGCGGTTAACTTCGATCATGGGAAAAGTAATCCATTATTTTTTTCGGTAGACGTCTGTAGTGATCGATATCTCGTGAGATATCTATCAAACAATTTCAGATTTATGCTCGTTGGAAAGGTGACATT
>JAPDSC010106558.1:0-14624 GCA_026290005.1 Latrodectus geometricus
TAATTTTGAACATGAATTATATCAACTTGATTAATTTCACCAATAAATAAAAAATCATGCAAAGAAGGGTTAAATTACGTAGCTTGGAAAATTCTGCAATTTGATTAATGTAATTGATTATAAATGTTTTATTATCGGGATCACATGCATATAAAATAACGAAACATTCAATATGGTTGCTTGGATTTTATGATTTGAATCATATTCAAGCTTTGACAAATTAATTATATGAATATAAAATTAAAAAAGTCAACATCTTTCAATGCAAAATGACACAACAGTTCTTAATATACATGGAATATAATAATTTGAATATGCTTCGAAGTGTGGAGATTTTTAATTCTCATTTCCCCCATTTTCGTGAAAAAGAAAATCATGCCAACTTTGGCAAAGTTTCAAGATCAATATTTTTGTGTAAGCTGTATCCCTCAAGGGAAGAAGTGAGATTTTATGTACATTGATGTATTAAAATCGTGTTTTCATTTTTCATATCAAAGAAACAGTTAGGTTTAACTTCTTTGGAGAAACTTTTTTGTAGTCCACGTTCAATTGGGCATGTAAACTTCATTATTTGTTATTAAAGATCCAGGTTTTTTTATTTATTTATTCGACGAAGATAAGAAATGATTGAAAAATAAACTTTATGATTTCAGATCTTGTAAAAATTCTTATATAATTGAAAGACTGAGGTAATTTACGAGATACAGCAAAAGTTACATAGATGGAAGAAAGAAAATTTTAAACTGTTTAACCCTTCTTTGCATAATGGTGGAAGTTTCCATCATAACCTATAATGCCCAAAAATTATATAAAAGAACAAGTTCACTTTAAGTCGATCATGTTTGGATACCTTTTTAATGTCCATTGCATAAAAAGAAACATAGCTGTCAAAAATAAACAAGTGTCATTATCAGTGCTTAAAGTTGTCTCATTCCGCTGTTTGTTGTAGTTGCAATAAACGTATGATTTCGTTTATAATTTTGTTTTATTATATTAGAGTTTCTATTGCTAAAAAATTGAAAATGAGTGGAAGAAAGGTTTGTAGCACGTGTTTCTGTTATTTTCCTCTTTTATTTCTATTTAGTACTAAGCTAATGATCTAACTTTGGATGATGATTGAAATTTTTAGCATATTGTTTTTTGCTAAATTCATACTATAAATATATACTAAGATTTCTTTAACCATTTTTCCTTTAATTTTGAACATGAATTATATCAACTTGATTTATTTCACTAATAAAGAAAAAATCATGCAAAGAAGGGTTAAGAAAAATAATAAATGAATCATTTTATTAACACTTAGCATAAAAAAGTAATCTGAAGTTTTGCTATACGTATTTCCCAGGAAACAAATCCATTTAAAACACTTAGTAACTGTTGCCATGCATTTCTTGTTGCCTTGTTTTACAGACCAAAGCTAACCATCTCGCTATTTAGAATCATGGTCAAGTGGTGAGAACTACAACTGCGCTTACCCACTTCAAGCAGCAGGAGAACCTACGAAATACTTAATGTGTGTAATTCTCTGAATAAGAAGATCTTCAGCTGAGTCAGGTATCGAACCTGTTACCTTCCTATCACCAAAAAGACTACTTTCGCCACCAGGTTACCACAACTCTTTAAAAGCATTACAGTTAAGAAATATACGAGCACTGAGAAACATGACAGAAAAAAATTAAATAATCGTGTTTTAAAAAAAATGAAAAAACCAGAACAATTAAACTCTAAAACATTTAACTTCAAAACAGTTATTTCCATACAATGGCAAATGCCGGATAGAGAAACTGAATTTCAAGACTAATTTAGGCCAAGCTGCTATGTTACTGCTCAGCGATCATAAATTCTATTTGCATCTCTTCTTTCAATCATTTTTGTGATGTGGAATATATTGGGTTGTCCGGAAAGATCATGCCGACATTCGGTAGGTAGCGCGAGTGTCATTGTGACTGAATAAATCACAATGATTGAAAACAAATGACACGTGTACATATTCTAAAAGAGCCCTATTTGGAAAAAAGTTTGTTTACGATTCGTTTATTTTTATCAGTTTTGTACGTCTTAGAATAGGGTGGCAAATAAAGTGCATTATAGGCATTGAATGCTTTTCTTTTTCCGAAAGGGCAAAAATGCGTCACAAGCGGCAAATAAGGTATGCGCTGTTTATGGCGAGGATGCTGGATGAAGGGTTTCCCTGAATAGCAAAAATTTCGACTCTTTGGTTGAGATGAAAACCCATTAGGACACATTTTTTGCAGAGAAATCTGAGAGGTTCTGAAAGGACGGAATTCTCAAGCTACACCAAAGAGGGAAAAAGGTTGTAGAGCAGAATGATACCTATATAATTTGATAAATGTATATCAATATTTAAATGAGCTGCGTTTTATTGTTCTAAAATATTGGCACGAACTTTCCGGACAACCCAATACTTAAAAAAAATAAATAAATAAAAAATAAAAAATAAGCTGCGAGTACCAATACTAATTTGCCAATTTCTGAAAAAAGTGATTGTGGACAAACTAACGGCCGTATTCACCAACCAAAGTAAAACGAGGTTTCAGGGTAAAGGGCGAGTTAAATCATGAAACGTTATTCACCACGACAAAAACAGCGATTAACTCGCCTATATGGATCCCTAAAATAACCCTACGATTTCGGAGTGTTAGCGCCGAGTCAGCAAACAATGGCGGGCTCAAGCGATATGTTTGTTGACATTGATGTACAAGATTGTAAGCCAATCAGAATCAGTCTTACATGTCGTGTTCGGTTAACTCCAAAGTTGTTTCACACGGGAATTTCCCCGCTTCGTGAATAAGAATCGGCGAGTCATGCTAGAGTTGAGTTATATCCGAGTTAGGCTACACTCAAGTTAACCCGTGTTTGGTGAATACGGTCGTAAAAGAATCAGAATTTAAATATGTCACAGAAAGTAATTAGGCTAAAAATTATCATCAAAATCTGATTAGACTTAGGTTTAAGAATGTTTTTGATAATGTGGCGCTTCAGTAGCTACCGCCTGCTACGTCAGTCGCTCTTTGTAACTCTCTAGAAATGGATGTCTATTACGAGCCCTTATCGGCAATCTTTTGATGTGTCTTTTACAATAAATTGTTATTGTTTTAATTATACAGTCCACAGTTATTATTCGTGCTCCATACTATCCCCTAGCACAGCTTAATTAACTAATTAAAAATACAATCTGTTTGCATTCAAAATACATATGCAGTATGAGTGTTCATTATTTTTTAATTGCATCATTTAATTGCAAATAAACTGCGACTGAAATAGAGTAGGTGATAGTTTAAAACTACAAATACTATAAAAATAACAGCAGTCCAACAACTAATATCCACATTGTTTTTACTAACCAAACTTATACCATCAAATTTTAATGAGCCATATAAGTTTTCCTACATTTTTCATTTAATTTATTAGAAAATATAATAACTTTTTAGAGGTATATTTTGTTCCATTTTCTAAAATAATATGAGTTTTTTGTTAAGCCTTAATTTCTGCCCAATTCCTTTAAAGTATTTGAAAATAATGTTGATTAAGATTTCCCACTATGAGAATATTCTATTGGGAAAAAGTTATTAAAGTGTACGAGAAAAAAGATATACGAAAAAATTTCAACTTCATTTTCCCGCTGTTTTATGTTAATAATTCTTAAATGAAGAAAACTGTGTTAGTTAATAAGTTGTTTATATTATTAAATAAAACTTTTCAATGGAAACAATCAATAATCATATATAGGCTTCCCCTAAATCTCCTGTTTTAAATGTCTCCTATTACTTATCACATTAATTCATACCTTTGTTTTTTAACTGTTTTATCTTATTAGAAATGTTTTTTTTAAAATTTCTTAAATAAATCAAATTTGAGAAGTTTTTTAAGTTACTTTACTTTTTATTTAGTATGCAAGAAATTTCTATTATATATTAAATTGTTTTTTAATTAATTTAATTATTATTTAAATTATACTTATCATATATATGTAAATAAATATCATATATATATATAAAGACAATTTAAAGCCGTTATATTTTCTGAATTTTTTCTAGCATATCAGTATGATGAAATAATATTGAATTAGTTTCACACAGGAAACAATTTTTTGAAATTTCAGTGATTCATAAATATAGGACTATTTACGTTCAAAACCGTTCGAGGTTTCAAATGTATTATAGTTTTTCTTTCAAAACTGTTAGCAAATTGTAATGTAATGTTGCACTTTTTATGAAAGAATTCAAACACTGTTATAAAGAAAATTCAAATTTAATTTTTTGTTTTTATGAGGGAATTCACAATGTCGTATGTAAAAGAATTATCTAAGTTAAAAGTTTGAAAATTTGGTTTAACCCTTCTTTGCATAATGGTGGAAATTTCCATCATAACCTATAATGCCCAAAAATTATATAAAAGAATAAGTTCACTTTAAGTTGATCGTGTTTGGATACCTTTTTAATGTCCATTGCATAAAAAGAAACATAGCAGTCAAAAATAAACAAGTGTCATTATCAGTGCTTAAAGTTGTCTCATTCCGCTGTTTGTTGTAGTTGCAATGAACGTATGATTTCGTTTATAATTTTGTTTTATTATATTAGAGTTTCTATTGCTAAAAAATTGAAAATGAGGTTTGTAACACGTGTTTCTGTTATTTTCCTCTTTTATTTCTATTTAGTACTAAGCTAATGATCTAACTTTGGATGATGATGGAAATATTTAGCATATTGTTTTTTGCTAAATTTATACCATAAATATATACTAAGATTTTTTCAACCATTTTTCCTTTAATTTTGAACATGAATTATATCAACTTGATTTATTTCCCCAATAAAGAAAAAATCATGCAAAGAAGGGTTAATTTAAATTGATTTGATTATATCGCAATATATTATGTATATATTTACAATATTTAATCTCATCAAAAAGTAAAAATGTATCTTAATGAATAATTTATTTATATTGACGAAATTTCACAATTGTTCTATTTAAAAATATTGATTATATAAATTTGATTTTAGAAATTTTCACACTTAATTTTGTTCTTTTTTATGTTCCATAGAAATACTATACAACCCTTTGGTTTTACATCAACTAAATTACGCTCATTGCATTTTGCTTGAACTTCTCTTTGATTAGAGCGGAAGAAGAAAATTATTCAATTTTCCTTTATACTATTAAAATATTTTGCGTTCCCTAAGTTTTCTTGACAAAATTTTACTGAGTTCAATAAGTCATAGTAAAATGAAATTAAAACGTATTTCAGCTTATTTATGAAAGAATTTTAATAAATGAACAGTAGTTGTTGCATGTATGCTTTAAGTCTTCTATAACTTTTGCTCATTTTACTTACTCGTACCAAACTTTTTTATTTCCTCTTTCAGAACACACACACTTGTATTATTATTTATTTTATATTTTTATTTACTTTTAGGACATAATGGTTACTTTTTTAAATATATATACAGTAAACGTTCTTTTTTACGAACCTCTAATTTACGAACTAAATTTTTGAAGAATCTCTTTTTTGCAAACTCGCTTTCAGGATATTTTTCTAGTGTTTATTTTTTTATTATCTTATTCTTTATTCCTGTGTTTTATTTTATGGTTGAAGAACCTGGATCGACGTAATTATTGGAGAAACTTTAACCGCTTCCCTTACAAATGTTTTTGTGAAAAATTGCAAAAAATCATCACATTTTCTTATTTTATTATTAAATACAAGGAAACAAAACAAAATAAAATATGTAGGTTTTAAGTTGAATTTTTTATTTTTTACAGGTGTAAAAGCATGTAATTTTAATATTAGTTTACTATCCCGAGTTATCTCGGCAAATGGGAAAAAAATTAAATATTAGTCTTTGTATGATAGTTTTTGAAACAAGGGACAACACAAAGTGATGCCTGACATTCCGTACGCTGGTATCTGGTCACTTTTCTTACGGCATCATCGCCATTACTTTACATTTTTTCAACGCAACTCCTTTGTACATTACTAATCCACAAGCCGTCGTATACTATACCATAGAAAAAAACGTGACCAATCGCGCCGAGCTGAATATTTCCTTTCATTTCCTCCAGGCAGAGTAAAAACGTGATAAAACAAATCGCACTGATAAATTCTGCTTCACGCGAGTTTTCTCGGGATAATAATTAACTGCAATATATACGAACCCGAGATAACTCGGGATAATCAGGCAAGTGGTTAATTCTTTGAATTGTGGAGAACTAATTCATAAATATTAATCATTGTAAAGATAAAAAATAGATTCGATTGTAAAATCGAAATTATAGGAAAATACTTTTTATAAATCCTAGTGTGATTGATGTGAGTAGACTTTGGGCTTTAATAGGCACCAGCTTCAAGTATAATTTACACCAGATTGTTTTAAGCATTCTCCACGTAATTATACCGATTTTGCATACATTTGAGTGCAATCAGTAGCCTCAAGTGGAAAATTTTAGGATGCTTTTTTGAAAAAGATGATCGTGTTTTGGAATTTGTCCTTGCGAAATCTACACTCTAGGCCAGGGATGGGTAAACTTTTTTGATCGCGGGCCAAAAATCGAAAAAATAAAGTTTGGTGGGCCAAGATGAATTTTTCTAAAATTTCAAAAACAATATACAAGTATTACAATTTAATATATTAATGAGATGAATGAAATTGCGATTTCATTTTTAAAAGTTCCTTATATTGAGGTTCGAAGTGAGATGTACTGATTCTAAGGAACGAGGCTACATGCTCATCTGTCAGTCTACTTCTTAAAAATTAATTCTTTCTAAGGTTCATAGTTGAAAACACTTGTTCACATATATAAGATGAAGCAAACATAGCACTGATTTTTTGGGCATGAGATACTAAATTTGGGAAACTTACTTTCGATAATGATTTGTAAGACTCTAATTTTGGCATATTTAGAAAGAATTGCTTGAGATGATTGTTATATTGCAACTCAACTAATTCAAGCTGCAAATCTGACCTCACTGCTTCACAATTTATGTTAAATGGCATGGTAAAAATATCCAATTCTGCTTGAATGGCACTGAAATTTTAAAATCTGCGTTCGAACCCAAAATGCAGTTTTTTCAAGCTATCTTCATAATTCTTAAGGTTCTTTTCATTTACTGAGGGTATTGAATTTAACCTCAGGAAATGAGATTAGTCGTTCTTATCTAGCTGCCCAGCAAACATATTAAGTTTTAGTTTAAAAGCTTTGAGATGTGACCAAATATCGTGGATAAATTTATTTTTCCCTTGCATCTTGACATTCAAGTTGTTCATATGACAAAGAAGATCTGTGAAAAATGCAAAGTCTGAAATCCATTTTGTATCTTCTAGCATTTCGCTCTCCGCAGAACACTGTTTTTCATGGAAGAACGACACAATATCGTCTTTCAGCTGCCAAACTCGCTCGAAAACACGTCCTACACTAAGCCACCTTAATTTCGTGTAATACAGTACACCAGAGTATTCAGATTGCACTGACTGAAGAAAATCTCGAAATAGCCTGTAAATCAGCCCACGAGATTGAATAGTATTTATAAACTTCACGACTGTATCAAGCACGGGTTTCATATTCAATGCAGATTTACAAAGAGCATCTTGATGTATAACACAATGTAGAAAAACAACATTGTTCCCGGGATAGTTTTCATTAAAGAGTCCAAGAAATCCAGATTTTTTTTTCTGTCATATTTGGTGCACCATCGGTCGTAATATTACATACATTTGTTATAGGCATTTTCAAAGTTAAAAGCCCTTCCTGAAATTCACGAAAAATATCATATCCCGTTGTAGTTCCCCTTAAAGAACGCATGCACGCCAGTTCTTCAATAGTTTCAAAGTTCTCATCAACACCTCTTATAAATAATACTAATTGAGCAGTATCATTTATATCAGTGCTTTCATCCATAGCTATGGAACAAAATTTAAGCTGGCTAATCTTTGACTCTAATTGTGATGCCAATTTTATATCTATGGCTTTCACTCTAAAAGTCACCGTTTTTCGAGATAAGCTTACAGTCTCAAAACTATTTTTCTTGTCTGGACATAAAACATCATAAACTAGGAGCATGCATTGTTTAACGAACTCCCCTTCACTGAGAGCTTTATTATTTTAAGCAATATTGTATGCTACCATGTAACTTGCATGTGTAGCTGCTTCTTGAATACTGTTTACCTTCTTGAAAAACTTTTGCCGGCCTGATAATTTTTTACAAAGACTTTCTGCATTTTTTTTTTTTTTTTCATATTCGGACTTTGCTTTGTAATTGGAATTCTTATGCTTAGGTGTGAAATGACGGGAAATGTTATATGCTTTGAAGACTGCTACAGCTTCATTGCAGATAAGACACACGGATTTATCTATTACAACTGAAAAAATATTTCCATGTCCATTCATCATTAAAAGCGCGGCATTCTGAATCAACTTTACGTTTTTTAGTAGCCATTTTGGGGTTGAAATATTTTACGAATAATCCAAACAAGCACTAGCTACGCTATACTTTTAATAATTTCACCACTATATATATTCACAATGACGCTATATGTCCACAATCTTTCAACACGCAATCAATAATATTAGAACTCGTGCCAAAAAAAAAGCCGCTAGATGGAGCTTAAAATGCGCAGTCTGCCACATGTGAGGTCTAATTCACCTATATTGAAATCCCATATGTCTGCTCCACAAGAAAAAGATAACGCTTGTTGGCGCCAATCTACAGCTAACTAACAAATAACTTCCGCTTTTAACACTTTACCGATTGAAAACTGCCTGTGTTTGCTATTTCCTTCGATTTATGTTTTGTAGAACAAAAATAGAGAATGTAAGCAGATTAATAGCTCTTTGAAGAAAAGGGAAAAATATAATATTTAAACAAAGTAGAAAAGGAGATGGATACATAATATATGAATATTTCTTTTAATTTGCCTCTGACCGGCAAATTAAAATTCTATCCGCGGGCCGGATAGAACCTTCCGGCGGGCCAGAGTTGGCCCGCGGGCCGTAGTTTTCCCATCCCTGCTCTAGGCACAATGCACAACTGAATGTATGCTTGAAGTGGTGTTGCCAAAACAAAGAAAACAATACCGAAGTCAGTATAATCAATTTTAATATCAATCAATCAAACGATATCAATTTTAATTTTACCTTTTTATGATAGCTGCATATTTCGTAAATCACTGCATTCTTTTGAATTTTTACGATTACCTTATTAAAGAAACCAAGAATTTAAGAAAGACTGAAAAGTAGCTTAATTGCAATAAAAATTTACTTCAAAAACATTTTAAGAAATGTAATTTATCAAAATAAATATTCAATTTCTTATACTAAAATACATTTTAATTAGTTTAAGAAACTTAATCCATTATCTAATATAGTCTAGTAGAATTGTTAATACTTAGATTTTCAGAAGCGCTAGAAAAATGTTTCATTCTTAATTCCCCACATTTCTTTTAAAATTTAATGTGGAAATTATTCACAAGCTTGAAGATATTTGTATTTTAACTCTTATTAATAAAAAGTTTGAAATATGAAAATTTTTAAACCCTGAGGATTTTAACCGTAAAAATACAGAACAAAGGTATAATTTCACATGTGTACGAAATTACCACATCGGCCTACTTAAAGGCCATTGTAAATTATATATTCTTTCTAATTTGAGCAGAAAATAAAGCTACATCCATTCTAGAATATAAACATATTTTGAATCACAAAATAATCTAAATTCAATTGTCAAATTTTGAAGATGGGTTACCTTATATTTCAAAAATTGTTTTGATTACAAATTGCACTTTTTTGATTGCAATTTATTTCATGATTTGTAATTTCTCTCTTATATTTCAGCTTGCTTATTTGAACTGTGAAGATTAGAAACCCCAAGATGTGTCTTCTAAGCATATCTTTAAAACAAAGGTTTTCAGAAGTGCCAAGCAAGTCTGCGAGGATAACACGTCAAAATGAAGAATTACTATGTCAAAAGTTCTCAAACTAATTAGCTGAAGATAAATTTATTTCTAATAATAAATTTTTCTAATAATCAGCTTGACATGAACTTTATTAAGAATGTAAATGATCTACTGAAGTTTACTCTAAGCTGTATGTCGTTAACAAATGAATGCCATGACATTACTCGGACATTAAAATAACCACTTTAAAGCTTCTACAAATAATTTTGAAAAACAAATAAGTATAAAATTATCAAATGTTTGATTAGTTAAACACTCTTTCTAAAGAAAAATCAAATTTAGGAAGAATTTCCATATGGTTTCATCTACCATAAATGATTGACCAGTTTTAATCTAGCTTACTGACATTGATACAAAATTTCTGAATGTTCAACATTTCTTCTTTTACATTGGCTTTTCTTATCTAGAATAGAGTATTTATAATATTCCATAGATATTTACATGACAATTTTAAGTCTGACATACGAGCATAATGAGGTCTTCGCATACAAATTACTTTCGAAGGAAATGCAAAACTGTGAACTTCATTTAGCTAACTCTTGTAGGTGGATTATAATAAAAAACACCCTTCCTTTTAAATCTATTAACCCTTCTATGCATGATTTTTTCTTTATTGGTGAAATAAATCAAGTTGATATAATTCATGTTCAAAATTAAAGGAAAAATGGTTAAAAAAATCTTAGTATATATATTTATAGTATAAATTTAGCAAAAAACAATATGCTAAAAATTTCCATCATCATCCAAAGTTAGCTTAGTACTAAATAGAAATAAAAGAGGAAAATAACAGAAACACGTGTTACAAACCTTTCTTCTACTCATTTTCAATTTTTTAGCAATAGAAACTCTAATATAATAAAACAAAAATTATAAACGAAATCATACGTTTATTGCAACTACAACAAACAGCGGAATGAGACAACTTTAAGCTCGTTTCACTGATAATGAAACTTGTTTATTTTTGACAGCTATGTTTCTTTTTATGCAATGGACATTAAAAAGGTATCCAAACATGATCAACTTAAAGTGAACTTGTTCTTTTATATAATTTTTGGGCATTATAGGTTATGATGGAAATTTCCACCATTATGCAAAGAAGGGTTAATTAAGCAAGGAATCTTATTATGTGGAATTTTAAAAGAATGATGAACGCCTTAACGAAATATTTAAATTTAGAATGACTAGCTCCTTCCACCTATGAAGCAGTAGACATAGAAATTGGAAAACATTCTGTTTTCCTATTTCTATATATAAGTAAAATATATTTAACGATTACAAAAATATCTTCATAATATATTACATATTTATTTCCATTGAAATTACAGACTCTGGTATTATAGTCGAAATAAAAAGAGGACTGATTTTAAAAGTCCTGACCTAAAAATAAAAATAATGGAAAAGGAAATAATTGATTAGTGAATTAAGAAAGAGAGAGTGCGTGTCTGCTTTCCTCAACATTTTTCTTCACTATAATGAGTTAAGACATGATTTCATGTTTCTTATAGATATGTAGAAATGAATGCCCACAAAACATATAAATTTTGTTTTATTATAAGCAATTTTCCATTGTTGAACTCGAATGAAAATCGAATGAATATACGTTCTGAAATTATGGGTGATTATGTTAACACAACGAAATTTATAAATGACTAAAGGATTACATTATTATAGGTGGGAATATGTTTACATAGGCACGTTGGCATGGCTGGAAGAACGAAGACAAACCGTGCAAATATAAATCTACTATGACATGAAGATTTCCAACATGCAAAAAGATCAGTTCCTTAGGCAAATATTTTAGATGTCACTAACTGGATACAGAGACATGTCTTGTTAATGGCTGTGGCGTGCAACTTCAAGGTTTTTTAGATTATCAAGAACTATTTAGCTGCAGGATCACGACAATGAGCCTCCACTTAAGAAAGTTCCTGTATCAGAAAAGCAATATATTTCTTAATTTAAAGTGGGAAAGAAACTACTGCTGTTGATGGCTAATTGATCATCAACAACTACATGTAGTATATATATATATATATGTATATATATATTTATATACAGAATATTCAATAATATATTGGTTGGGGAAAAACGAATCGATTATTTTTACGTGAACTTTATGTAACTTCTTTTGGATTCGCTTTGTAAAAAGGTTTAAAACAGCTTTCATGTAGATTTTTAGGTCTTGCGCGTTACGACTGCTGACATGCGGTTAACTTCGATCATTTTTGATATTTTATAGACATTTTCGACGATGCTGTATCCACATGCGAGGTGCATCTCTAACATCAAAAATACCCGAACGGAATTGACAAAACAAAAATTGTACGTAACTGGTTGTTACAGTCTTATATAGGACAATAAACACCTTTCACAATTTTAGCCACCCGGCTATCTTTTTCGCCGTTACAAGAGAAAAACGAAAATGTATCGAATTTTCTGTTTGTTGTCTTCCATTTTTAAAACCTTGTACTCGTAACTGAATGAATCAAACAAAAAACCGCAAGAGGATATTTTAGTGTCAAATGTCACCTTTCCAACGAGCATAAATCTGAAATTGTTTGATAGATACCTCACGAGATATCGATTACTACAAACGTCTACCGAAAAAATAATGGATTACTTTTCCCGCAAACTAATATTTCTATATAGGATATTCAATAATATATATAGACATATTATTGAGTATTTATCACTTTCTCTGGATTTCTTCATATATAATCCCCAACTCATAATCAGGAATATGAGGAATTTCGATTATTAGCAGAGAAATGATATTTTAATTTTAAAAAATACTTTTAAGTAATTAAGCATTTCTTTCTGATGAATTCGAAGAACATCATGAGAGCTTATAATAAGTCTTACAATTAAACTTGTTATTTTGAAGGAATATCAATGCATTTGATTAAAAATTTTTAAAACTAACTGAAAACTGTGAAACTGAAAAATGTGGTCTGAATATTTCTCTTATTCAATTCGTAATAAATCCTGTACGAGTAAAATATCCTGATTTTTTCTGTCTTCAATGTGTTTTGAAATTGCGTTTGAATTGAAAAATTTGGTCTGAATATTTCTCTTTTATTCAATTCATAATAAATGCTGCACGAATAAAATATCCTGGTTATTTCTGTCTATCAATGTGTTTTCAAATTGCGTTTGAATTTAAATGTGTTTTGATTTGAAAAATGTGGTCTGAATATTTCTCTTATTGAATTCGTAATAAATCCTGTATGAATAAAATATCCTGGTACTTCTGTGTTATTTTTGTCTTAAATGTGTCTTGAAATTGTAAAATAGACAAAATGAGTTTGGTATAAAATGAAGTAAAAAGATTATTGCTAAAAATGTTTTGTAGCCATTTTTATAATAAAAACAACTACAACCGCTCAAAAATTTATTTGAAATAAATAAATTTTTGAGTGGTTGTAGTTGTAGGATATTGAAATAATATCCTTAATAATAGTATACAGCACAAGGACGATTACTAATTAGTGAATGATTAATATTTAATTCGGTAAATAGATAATATTTCATTGCTTCTCTTCATGGAAACTGGACTTCGATTCCCAATTTGTTGTTCTTGTTGCCATTCAACGGCAACTAACTTGTGGTTGATACTAAAAATTTGATAAATTATACGTAGTACAAATTTAATAATGTTTATTTATTTGTTTTTGAGATACATTATCTGCTAAAATATTTATGTTCTAAAATTTTCATGAAAAATTGTTTGAATATTTAATTGTTTCCTTTAAGTATACATGCGTTTTGTATTAATTAAATATCTATACCATATTTATAAATAATCTAGCTTAAAGACCCATTCTTTTAAGGGTGTTCTTAAATTAATATTCAGCACAAACATTACAGCAATTTGATTTTGGTAAAAACAACAATTCTTTAAAAAAAAAAAATAAAAACTCAACGAGAGTTAATTAAATTCAACTAAAAATATTTCTGATTTGTAACATTATACAGTCATATATTTATTTTAAATCCCATCATAAAAAATCGGTTGAGTTTATCATATAAAATTTTTGTATAATTTATAAAAATTTTTAAACAAAATTTTATGAGTAGTTAAAAAGCGAAAGAATGATTTTAAACTTAAACTCCCTTTGTGCAAAAATTTTAATCACTTAGCTATTCCTATAGAAAAATACATATTTTTGCAAATAAATCTCTATTGTCTCTTTTATTCTCCGTGAAAAATGAAACTGCACCATTTTGGCAAAATTTCAAGATCAATATTTATTTTTTTTTTATGTTAGTCCTATTCTCAAAGGATAAGATGAGATTTTATGTGTATCACAACATCAACAAATTTAGAAGGGACATTATTTTATGGAAACTAAATCCCTCTATCTTTTTATGTTTCCTAAAAGTTTGATTTATTATGTAGGTAAAAATTAATCTTTTATTAATGGCGATGGAACACATTATTTTTATTCAAACATAAAAATGAAATGAAAAGTTGTTCCCCTGTAACACACATTCTAAGGTTAAAGAAGAGTAATTTATGAAACAATTTAAAAGTCATTAAATTTAAATACGATAGCAAGAATTTTATGCAGGCACAACACGCCATTAATTCATCCATTCAGGTCACATTTAGTTACAGTTTCCATAACAGAATGTAAATTTTAGAAAAAACTATTC
>JAPDSC010106561.1:12481-23309 GCA_026290005.1 Latrodectus geometricus
TTTTGCGGAAACGCTTTGTATATAATGAGTGATAGGCTTAAGAATACTCAGCTAGGTAAATTAAAATTTAAAATCCTAATTAAAATAGTGCAGTGATAAAACATAAGCAAATCTCATAAAAAAAAATGATATGTCTTATTTATTGGAAAATCTCTTTATTTTAAAATATCTTAACACCGAAAACTAAAATTCAATGGAAATTTGTAACGAATATATCTATTTTTAGTATTTAATATTATATTATTATTATTATCCAGCATCAAAGAGGGCGAATATTGTCCATATTTGAACCTTACGCCCCAAATTCAACCAGTTAAAATTATTAAAGGAAATATTTATCTGTATTGTAAAAAAACTTTCCTTTATTGGCGATGTTAATTTGTGATACGTGTTTAATTCAAAGCTAAAAATATTTAAAGCAACCCTTTATTTTATTAATTTCGAATTATATACATCAGGGGTGACCAAGAAGTCGACCGCGGTCGACTGGTAGACCGCGAAGACATTTTAGGTAGTCCCCTTGACCATCCCGATAATGACCTCGGATATTAACAATTTAACTTATGACATAGAATCAATGAATTATTTAAAATAAAAATTTACTACAGTCTACGATTTAAAGATTTATAATTTAAGGTTTATGATTTAAAATCTTAAACAGACATGATAAGCGTGATTAAAACATTAAAAAAAAAATAAATAAAATAAATAAATAAAACTACAAAAAGGTATGCATCTCAATTAAGAAAACATGAATTGAGAAACTTCAAAATCATGGAGGAAGAGTGCATCCATAATCCAAGCCGAGACTTCGAAGATTTCGCTTAATACTTACTTGTTTTGTTTGAAGAATTTGAAAGAAGTTTCACTGACTGAATAAGGTTGAAAGAAATACTCAATTTTATGATATTTCCATTGAATGAAAATGTCAACACTGATAAAGTATCTGAAAAATAGCACATTTAATAGATATCACTTCAGTCACAGTCGAGGAAGAAATTATTAAATTAAGATGCGATATATTTCTTAAATCCAGAGCATATTTAGCGATACTGATTTTTGGAGACCAATTTCTGAGGAAACGTTTCCAAATATTTACAAATTGATTTTGTATTTCAAATCATACTTTGGATCGAGGTGTGCAATAATGCATTGCAATAAGCTCGTACCAGCCACAAAACTTGTCGCAGATATACAGTGCCAAATTTCAACTAAACGAAGTGAATAGGATGGTCAGTTTTTAATATATGAATACTTTATTTTCGTCAGTAAATTTTTATTTTGTAAATATTAAGTTTTTTTTTTAGAAAAATTACAAAATTTACCATATTTTCTTGTTACCGAAAATATGTACGTTAATTTAGCTCTGCCATTGGTAGACCGCCTTCGATTTTTTAAATGTGGAGTAGACCCCGGATCCCAAAAGTTTGGCCACCCCTGATATACATAATAAAACGAAAATATTTAAATTTTATTATAAAATCTAAATTCAATATTGAAAGACCATAAAACCCAAATCGTATTGGAATCTTGGAAGTATTTAAATTCGCAACATAATATGATAGTTTCTGTAAACTTTTAAGGAGTTACATCAAAATAAGTTAAATGTATGAATCGAACACTCAATAAATTGCAGGTAGATTCTCAATACTAAATTTTTAAACACTGAAAAATTATACATGAAATCACACACCAAAATATATTCTTAATATCGAATGGCTATGTGAAACTTTTTTCCTCTGACTAAGCAAATCATATATTTGAATTATTAAAAATGTTTGTTATACATATGTTTAATTTGGCACTATCATTTATTTTAACTTAAGACATTAGACTATTCAATTTTTAAAAATAATTTTTGACTAGTATTGCCAGTTTTGGTAACAATATAAAAGCTTTTTGTAACTATCTACCTATCTCAAAATATTTATTTTCTCTAAATTTTTTTGTTAGCTAGAATATAAAATGCAAAATCAATTTTTGTGTGAATTCTTCCTTGAAACAATTATAAGAACGGCTGGTTAACAAATGCTTAATAAAAATTGCAGAAAATGATAAATTTTAATAAATAATATTCATTTGGAGCACTTTAGTTAATAATTTTATTTTAATTATTTAAAATAAATTACTTTTTAGTATGTCATGTTTTTTCACAATGCTTCAAATATCTTCTGTATTCTACGTTAGTTATAGTAAAACTAAGAGATTCAAACTTATAAATTATTTAAATGAAGACAATAGCTTTTAAATTAAAATATTAGCTTAAAAATAAAAAGTACTTTAACAGAAAAGTGTTTCAGAGTTGGGACTAGATATTGACATTTAAATGGAAAAATAAATATCACAATTTACTTTAAATAAAAGTATTTATCACGTGAAAACTTTTTACATGCAAAATAATTTTATTTTTAAATATAAATTTTCATCAAGTAAAAGACGTTAAAAAATTAATGTCCACTAATGCTCTTTCTATCATTAATATTAATTAAGAAAAAGTCATTGATAACGAGAGAGAGAAAATGGGATATTTAAGTTTATTAAAGTAATAAGCAAAAAAAGTTAATACAATTTTGTAATTCAGAATTTCTTTGTACAAAAGTGACATTTGTATCGATACTTCCAAGTATTATCCAAGAATTGATCTCTTTTTAGGAGATAATAAAAAGACATGAGAGTTATCTTAAAAGTAAAGTCTTGTTTCGTTTCAGAGTATTAATAGGATACTTTAATCACAGTGAATGTTTCACTTCTTTTTATATTGATTGAATTGGAGTTCAAACGTGGGTTTTCTTCATATTTAAGACATGGATAACGAAAAAAAGCCTGTTTCGTCATTAATAAAAAAAAAAAAATAACTCATAATTTACTTAATATGTAAAAAAATAAAAGACAAGAAATAATGAATTATTCTAAAAATTGTCGAAAGTCAAAATCATTCATTTTCAAATGATGGAGTTAGTGATTTAGTATAATTTTGCGATTATATCTATAAACATTGTTTATATATATATATATATATATATATATATATATATATATAAAATTGTTACATTTAATAAAATAAAAGAAGTTTCATGATGTTTTCAATTTAAAATTAAATGATGAAATAATTCCTTTAGAGTACGGTTCCGCAAATCTTTACTCATGTACACCATTGCGCACACCTATCGATGCAGTATTACAAATGTGTGACTATGATAAAAATATGCTAGTTTTCAATAAAATCCTATGTAAAAATTTCTCATTCTTAATGATAATGATATAGTATACAAATGTGAAATTTAAATCTCTTTTTCACCTTAGGCCAAATCTTTCAAAATTTAATTTAACAAACCTGAAATGTAATAATCCTGGTTATTATATGACTGCTGATACAACAAAATATTCTAAGAGCTCAACTTGTGCGAATTAGTGTTGAGAGATAACTTCCTCCAAGTATAATTTTTAAAATGTGTTAACATAATTACACGCTCATGTTTTAAATATTATGTTCTCTTTTTCATTGCTTTTAAATAATTGTTTATTTTTAATCCCAAAATGATGACACGAGTTAAATATAACAAATCAATAATTTTCAATTCTGAAAAATATATTGCACATTAATTTAAAAAAAATAAAAGCATTTGTTGGTACTTGGAGATATTATTGAACTGAAATTGAACAAAGTTTCCGCCAATTTATCCCATTTTTAATACAAATTATTATCTTAATTATAAAAGAAAATTAATTACCTAATATAAAATATTGTCTTTACTCAATATATTGTCTTTACTCGATTTCTATTACGATCTAAAATGTCACTCTTGTTTATTTAAAAAAGTTTTCCTGCATTTGGCCTTTTCTATATAAGACCTTTTATTGAAGTTGTTAAAAGAATCGGGGTTGATTGCTGATATGAAATTTTTTTTCGTAAAGAAATGTTTGGTCATTATTAGCAAAATAAGACAGTTGTCGTATAATACCGTAATAGAATAAATAAAGTCACTTCAAAGCAAATGCAAGCTCAATTTACGTATTCCATGGAAATATATGATTCGATGAGTTTGCAAAAATATGACACAATAATGTCAATGAAAATAGTATTAAGTGATGTTATTGTAAAAAAAATTAAAAAACCAACAGGTGTAGGATATCCATAAAATATTTATTACCTGCAAATTGATACCTATGCTTGTCTTCGATAACCACTTTTGAGACACCAACGACTGTTTATTTCTTTTTGCTTAAAAGAATCTACATTTCCATATTCTATAATGCATCAACATTACCTACCAAAATGTTTTGTGTGATAGAATAATGCCGTATGGTCATGTGATAAGAATTTCAAAAAACTTAATTTGTGTAGCTCCTTTGTCATACGACCTTTTCAAGCTCATTTTAAAAATTCCTTAAGATTTTGCTCTCATTCTATAAATTGAAGTAGATTCAGTAAAAGCACAATTCCTTATACATTTAATTGAAGATACAGTTTTAAAAGCTTATTTAAAAACAAACTCATAAATTTCTGTAATAGCTTTTTTGTTGGTTTATCGCAGTTACCGTTGAACAATGCAAGATGTTGTATTTCTGATATATTATATATTATGGTGTGTATAGGGGAGTTTTCTGGTTTTTCTACCTAATTATATGTATATACACACGCGATATAACTATATATGATGTAGTAGAGGCACTTCGCGCTCCCAAGGCGCAGGTCCGAGGTAGCATCTCCGGCTGGGCAAGGTTGACTTAATCTGTCATCCCTTCAGTTGGTCAATAAAACAGAGTAAGGCTTAGTATTCAACTTAGCTTGGTGCCTTTGGTCATGAAAACAACAAATATAGGCACTGTAGATCTTAGCTCCCATATCATGTCACTAAATATATATATATGTATTGTACATAAAGTTTTATTTTATGCAAATGTACTGTGTTAATTAGCTAATCATTTTATTTAAACTTCACTAAATTAATAAAAATATGTACTTTGTTAAAATTTACACAAATATGATTTCTTATTTATGTGCGGAAGCATTTACTAAAAAGCCTTGTTCTATGGGTATTGTGTTTGAAAGGTCTCTAAAGCTAAAAGAATTACAGTGGAACAATTTGACATGCATATATATCGATTTTTCTCTTAAGTTGTCTTATCTTTCACGATTTCATAGATTGAGAAAATAAAAGGCCGCACACCATGTATAGTGGTCAGCGTGTCTGACTGCGGATAGGGAGGTCCTGGGTTCGAATTCCGGTTCGGGCATGGATGTACTTTCTCATACTCTCCTGCCTTCCTTGTCCATAGTTTCTTTCCTTGTATGAATGGTTGCGTACAATATAAACGGGTACCTATGGCTTGAGTGTACTGAGGAAGTCGGACTCCACACCAAATTATGGTTCAGTTGGAAAAGTGGAGCAGCGCATCTTATATTGCCAGCCTGGCTTGCATTCTACAAAAAAAAAAAAAAGGATATTCTTAACTTGATTTTTAAATGTAGGTTATATAATGATTTTGTTATTCTAGTTAATTTACAATTTATAAGAGTTTTTAATTAATTAATTAATTTTTTTTAAAGTTAAATTGTTTGATAAGATTTTAAATAATTTTATATATATATATATATATATATATATATATATATATATATTATATAAATAAATTATTTCAACTGGAATCTGGGTGTGCATATTATTAAAGTTAATTCATTTTATGTCGTTATTTAAAGATATATTATTATATTTAAATCCAAATAAAAATATACACATAACTGTAAGCTAAGGACACTTATGATAGTGCATGCATGTCCATAAGTTAAGGAACACGGAAATCGAATGAAAAATGCCACCTGAAGAAATATCACACACACTGTCAAACGTATGCAAATTACAGGGAGGCTCCTAATGATTCCGAGAATGGTTAAAATGATGAGAGTGTAAAATAAGGATGTGTGGAGAAGTATAAAATACTCAGTGCCACGACATCAGGTATGATACAGAGAACGCATGTGGATGATGTTTTACGAGGTAGAAGGAATTGCAGTTTGGAATGCGGAAGTACGCAGGTGACGGAAGACGAGGAACTCATAATTGCCCAAAGTGTCATTCCTAGGCTGTGGCAGTGATTTCAAGATGATTGAAATGTTAGTTGGTGTTAAAGTTCAGGTTTCTACCGTGTGACAAGGCTGAACGACGACCGATATTTAGCAGTAACTAATGGAAAAAAAGAAACAGATGGACAACAGTAGGAGATTTACCGCGTAAGCTATTGTCAGCCACGGTACGACAGTTTCATGACAAACCATGTACAGGAGCTCGGGACAGTATGGTCTATATACTCTATCTGCCAGATATGTTTCGCTCACGGCAATTCATTATTGGCAACGGTTGGCCTGGAATAGAGAAATTCAATATGAATACCATATCAGTGTGGTGTATTATGTTTTACAACGAGTCAAAATTTACCTTGATATCTATAATATATATATATTATAAAAATATCTGATTTACGTCGGACATACAAATGGAGAACGCCAGGTTCTCAGTACCACTAAGACAACATCATTGGACACCAACGTTTCGGTGGTGCAGGAATGCTCGTTCGGGGTAGCATTATACAGGGTTCTAGAACAGATCTGCATGCTTAAATTGGAACACTCCACTGTCAAAGGCCAAATTTATCAGGACATCATCTTGGAATAGTATGTCTATTTGTTTAGGGATGTCGTGACCGTTGAATTTGTGTTTAAGAATGACAACGTCCGTGTTAGCCGTTCGACCTGTATGTAATGCATTCTCACCGGATTTGAATCCGATAGAACATGTGTGGGATATTCTTGGACTATACGAATCTAAGCCCGTCATCTCCCTCTTACATCTGTACCCGGCCTTTGGAAAACATTGCTTACTGAGTGGTGGAGTTCCCTGCCCCGAGTGCATCTCTATAATCTGATCCTCAGCATGCCTCGACGTTATACATACTGTCTTTTTTCATATAGGAATCATGTATTAATTATCAAAATGACGAGTTATTGTTAGTTTGATTATGTATATATCGCCCAAACAACCGTTCTTGAATGGGCGATATATATGGGATGTAAGTGATCTATGATCGTGGTTGTGCCTGATATTATACATACACTATCTCTTTTGATCTTTCTCATTTATTTAATGCACGGGGCTTATGAATGAATCGCGTTTGTTTTGTTTCTGCACTTTTAGTTGACAGTTCCGGCATTCTTAATTTATGAACATTTGTAAATAAAAATTAATAGCTTTCGATTAAATAGAAACGAATATGATAAAACATTTTGTTCCTTTAAACTATATGATGAAAGGATCATTACCACCATTAAAAGACTGAGCTGGCAACTGAATATTTATCCCTTTAGTCTTCATTACTGCTATTCGTGGGCTCAAATATATTCTTGGGCGTTAGTATTTGTGATGCTAAATTTAAACTGGTAGTCTAGCTAAATCTGCCTTCAGTTTTAAAAAGTGTTCATCGAGTAACAAACAGACCAAACAAGCTTTTGAAGGAAGTATCTGCTTTGACTAAACAAAAGTGATTGTGTAAGCCGTGGTAGCTTAGTGAGCTAAGTAATCATGCTTGGGTAATGAAGATAGTGTATTCGAAATCTGAGCAAGTCGAGACCACTGAGTTCGCTAATGACTTCTGATATATGTAAAATAGTTCGCGATTGCAGTGTCTTTCAAGGGAAATAAACATCTCTAGGGTAGTTGATCAAACCTGGTGATTTTCTGCTTGGTACCAGCTTCTAAATAACAAGGACTGATTTACGGGGTAATAATGGCACAACCACTAGATATACTTGATATAAGTATCAATCCTACCATTTGGTAGACCACAAGACATATACCAGGGGCATTAGTAAACAAAGAAAGCCGATAGAACACGCAGGAATAGATGGAAATATGGTATTTAGATTATGTAGTTTGAATCTCTTTCCAAAGAGATAGTTTGAAAATCTAGCATAGCAGTCATGAGGTTAATTCCAATGTTTTAAAAATGAGAATGAAACGTAATCAGCGGATTCTGATTAGAAAGATTTTCCAAACTTCTCGAACCTATTTTGTTGTTCTGTAGCAACACGCTGAAATTTATTTATTAGTTTTGTAAAACCGAAAAAAAAAAAAAAAAAAAAAATGAATATTATGATACAGGGTTTTATGCTAACTTATTTTTCTTGAGTGTTTTTAAAATGATTCTCTTGAATTAACAGCATAGATTATGAGAAGTACCTGGCTCTTCTATTTTAGAAATTTCATTTTTCAAAATTACATGAAAATTAACTGTCAGCATATTTTTGAGTTAATTATAGTTCTGAACCATTCTTAAAATCTAAAGTGCATTTATTTTCAAAATAGTTCTAACAACTGAACTGGAATTTAATTAAATTTTATAAAACTTTCTCCTATTTCAATATCCATTTTTTCATATTTGCTTCAATGTTTTGGAAAATAAGGTATTGTATATTTTAATATTTCTGTATTTTTCCTTTATTTTCTTTATCAATTTTTAATTCCAAATTAC
Source organism: Latrodectus geometricus (assembly GCA_026290005.1). Classification (NCBI taxonomy): domain Eukaryota; kingdom Metazoa; phylum Arthropoda; class Arachnida; order Araneae; family Theridiidae; genus Latrodectus; species Latrodectus geometricus. Next base: position 21,008 of record JAPDSC010106561.1, read on the forward strand.
TAAATTTTATTTGTATTTTTTTAAGAATTAATTATATGCACCAGCACATTTTATTTTTAGCATCACATGTAATTGTTGTTTAACATTTAATTAATTATAATTAAATATATTCTTTTACTATTAAAATTTAGATATTTATTAAAATTAATAAAATTATTTATTTTAGACATTTGAAGGATTTATTTGCTGTCTATTTACTTAGCAAAGCTTAGATAGTACGGTATAGAAATAATATTACTTATGTATAATAATTTTAAGGCATGAACTTACTTTTAATATATTTTAGTTAATTTGTAGGTATTCATGTTCATGACTATTTATGTAGAATTTCATTACCTCATTGTTATTCTCGCTAGTCATATACACTGGCTTTTAGATTAATTTATTACTAATAGAATATAATTAATCTAGTCTAATCTCACTGATGAGATGTGATGAGAATATATATGATGGTTCCCTGTTAAATTCAAGTTAGTTTGTGTGATGTTAGATTTAACTCAAACGTAGCGAGCACACATTAACTTCCAATTTAATGCAAGTTATCTCAGATACGATGGATTCGTATTATTTAGAATCGTTTAAGCATAAGAAAGTGAGATTAATATGAAGACTTATTTGCATTAAATTAACTATCAAAAATCATCCACCAAAATTTTAATATATAGGAAAATTATAAATTCTCAAAGATTTAAATAGTTAGTAATGTATAAATTAAATTATACAATCAAGGAATCTCTGGAAAAGTTCCTAATTATTTTTATTATTAAAAATCATAGTTTATACGTGTGTAACAAAAGATAGAATACAAATAGTTGTAATATTCACTTTCATTGACTTGTTTTATCTGCTACACTCTATTTAATATATTATTTAATTATTGTTTTATATGGGCATATATAATACTACGGTTATATTACATTAGAAAAGTTTTTCCCTAAGAATATTAACGAAAATATATATTTACATAGAAAACATTAAGTTTAATTTTATTATACAGTTTTTATGTTTTCATTGAGTTGAGTTATGGTCTAATTATTAAAAAATAAGTTCATATTAATTTTTCTGATTACAAATAACTTAAAGACAATTATTATGGTTCAAAACCCCCTTGTAAAAGGTGGTTTTTGTTTTACTATAATTTTATATTCAGAACACGCTATATTAGTTACTTTCATGGTTTTGGCAAATAATTTTATTTATTTTATATTTAACCGCTTGAGTGCTGAAGAGTTTTCTTACATATATGCTAAAAGTGCGGAATGAAATGCGTGGTAATTTAATTAACAAAACAAGAAAAGCGCTATCGCGCTTCTCCGCATTTTTAGCGCATAACAACCGAAGCGTGATAGCGCTTCGCCGCTTTTAAACGGTTAAGGAATACACCTATTGTAAAACATTAAAAATTACTTTTCTTAATTTCATTTGCTCCAATTTTTCGATTTATTAATTTTCAGTATAGTGTTATTAATATTTTTTTTCAATGTATTTAAAAAAGAGTGGTCTTTATTCCCATATAGCACTAAAAAACCTAGATAGTTTTCATGCATCCACATCTATTGATGTGAATGCTAAAATACAAAATTCTTTTCTAAATTTCAACTTTGGCTGGGGTGTAATCTGGAACGTTTCATTTTAAGAATCATGATTGAGCCATGGGGAGTTAATAATTCTATTTATTAAATATCACAAAATAATTCTCAAATGTATTAAATTGTATTTTTCAAAAATGAATGATGTATCTCCAACGTATTTAATTCATTAAGCTGAATCGAATTTCTCCAATCTTATGTAATTCTAACTTTCAAATATAGATACATAAAAACTGATATATTACGTTGCTATAATATATTTTAAAATTTAGACGTGCTGATAAGATTCCTCATTCAATTAAAAAATATGCTTAGAGACTCAATGAAGTCTGTATGTATATAATATATACCTATAAATTTTAAGTATTTAATATCTGAATAATTACTTATAACAATTAGTTATTTAGATATTAAATACTTATTTTTATATCCAAAAACTTATTTTGTTTCAACGAGAATAATTTTCTTTAAGAGTTAAAAACCTCAATAAAATTTTTATTTCTTAAACTCTTTATTTCTTTTGTGTCATTTCTGATACATTAATTATTTAAGTATCACACTTTGAGTATTCATATGACACAATTTAAAAGCCTCTGTACTTATTTTAAGTTACCAATAAAATATAATATTCATTAAAGTAAATTATACTATGAAGAAATTGCTTATACGTATTTTAATTTTCTTTATAAAAACTTAACAATGAATTTTTAAGT
>JAPDSC010106573.1:0-11233 GCA_026290005.1 Latrodectus geometricus
CGCGACCGGGAAGCGATAGGTGCTCGTTGGAGGCATGCTGTCTTAATGTGCGGCCTGCCTAACACTTTTTAATCGACACTTTGACTTAGGTAGCGTAGGTAACGTGCATAGAATATTATGCTAACAGTAGTACTTATTAATCTTATTATTACATTGTATTGGTTCGGGTTCGGCTCAAACCCTTGTTTATAATAATACATATAAAAATTCATCAAAAATTAGAAAAAAAATCAGCAATTCTTTTTAATTTTTTTTTCCGATACTTCAGTCATTTCTCATTATCAGAAATCATCTTTAGTTCCGGAACGCGTTCCTGTCCAAAAAGGAAGTACCGGAACGACGTTCCGGAGCGTTCCGGCTCGACAACACCACTGCCTCTATGTAAGGTGACCAGTTGTATATCACTCTCAACGGACGACAGAGAAGGAACCGCTTAAGTTGGTAACGAAAACAAGCTTCCTGGACCAGACAGTGACGGGCTTCTTTTTGCAGCCAAGCCCAGATTCCCACGAGAGAGTAATTCAGGTCGTGTGCTGACCTGGAGGGAACAAAGCACTAGCAATAGCACTCCCTATCAATCCAATACCGAGGAAAGAGTTACCGCGGTAGTGGATGGTTGGGTTTTGTGGCGCAAGGTCCAAAAAGGACAAGTTGCTACCACGGTGGTGGAATAATGGTTTGAGCAAAGATATCACTCGTTAATTACACTGATCCACATGTGTTCCAGGCAAGAACTGTGACTGGTGTGAGATATAGGGATGAGATCCTTGATTCATGTGCCCACAGAATGTACCGGTACAATTGGCAACGATTTCATTCTGATTGATGATTACGCACGAATTTAATTGTAGAGGAATTAAAGTCGTGCGTAATTGTAGAAATCTTTTCATGGAGCAAATGAAATGGCCAGCTCGATCTCTAGACCTGAATCCCATAAAGCATGTGTGGGAAGATCACGGTTGCTGCTTTAAGTCTTTCTTCGAGGTCTCTAAGATGTTGATGGAAAATAGTTTACTCCGTGTCTGGTCTTCACTTCCTATTTCAGTAACCAACAACTAATAATTAGCAATTATTAGTAGTCAGTAACCGAAATTCTACTAATTAACAATTATTAAATTATTTAAACTAATAATTGACAGCATGAAAAATCGATGTCGGTTTTTCAGGAAAAGGCAATGCTCAGCGGCAGTTAGGGTTGGGCATAATCTCATTGAAACTCCTTATGTTTCGATGACATTTTACCACTGATTTCTCTTTTTTCAAGAATGAACTTTTCTAGTGAGATTGCTTCCTTTCTTGTAAATCATATGTGTTTTTCTTCTGTAAACTTCTGTGTTGCAATCAATGCATACCTGTTTAGTGCACGTCATCCAAATTTGGCGTTTCTACATTCATTCATTTGCAAATTAGGCGCAAAAAAAACCAGTTGTTCCTTAACTTTTGAAGGCCAATGTAGACTAAATAAACTCATTAAACACTTGTAGTGTTTTTGAAAATACATCTCGTATAGTCCTCTATATTAAATGTATTACAGAGAAGTAAACAAGGGATTCTCTCAAACATCCAACTTCCAAATAAGTTTGGTTTATTTGAACGGTCATCCTTTTTGCACACGAGAGCTAATTCTACCGGGGCCTACTGTTTAAAATGAATTCGAAACCACTACAAACATACATGTTCAAGGTGGGATTCGAACCCATGAACCGTTAAACCGAAGTTAACTTTCAATAACTAGAATCGATCCGAGACTTCCTACACCCAAAAGTGTGCTGCCATTACCAGTATACGATTATCCTTAGATTCATCACAAAAACAACTAGAGCAAATTGGTGTTAAAATTAAATTTAAAAAAATGTGTTTTGATTTAAAATGTATCCATTAAAAATTTTCAAACATTTTCTAGTTTTAAATTTCATTTGTCTAGGACGAAATAAAATCCCGAATTTACCTTAAAAAAAACAAAATGCTTACATTGCAATATATTTTTATATATTAATTTTGCAGCAATAGCCAGCCATTATTCACGAATAAAATAACCAATTATAAACTATATTATTATCAACAACGACATTGCTGTTATCCGCACGAGTAATTTCAGACATGGCGTGTTTGCATTGATAGATGCACAAGGACAGTTAAAGTTGCTTACTACAGGCAGTTTCAAGTAGAGACTATTTTATTGTTAACTATCATAACTACTGACTAAGGATTCTTTTATGTAGAAAAATCTGGTTATAGAAGTCAATATTCTTTAAGACATCAGTACGATAAAAATAAATCGGGAGCATTTCTTGTATTAATAAAATTCAGTTTTTTATTTTTTATTTCAGGGCTTATATTTCCAATTTTCTCATAATTTATTAAACATAAATATACAATATTAAAAATGAAGTGAGTCAAAATTACATTAAAAAGTATACATAATTTCTATATCTCTTTAAAAAAATTCCTCCGTAGAAGTGTTAACAAAAATAATTTATTACAGTATTTTTTCTTTCTTTTTTTCGGAGAATTTAATCAAAATAGATTTTAGATAAGTTTATTGCTTTTTTGATGTTAAGAATACATTTCCCAAATAAATTGATGTTAATTAATTGAACTTCAACACAATTTAGGAAAATCTCTAATAGCTTTAAATCAACATATTTTACGTTTTCCTTGTTACAGAGCTACGAAGCATGAATTTTTAATAGCATAGCACATTCACATAAATATTAATAAATATAGTATATATTCATTAATTTTTAAGAGGTATGTTTAAAATGAGATAAAAAAAATTTACGAAGTTTAATCTCCACAAATAGAAAAAAATTAAAAAAACATTTAAATCGTTCTTGCCGATGCAAACTAACCATAAAGTGGATGTTATGATTTATTTATTGCTTGAAAAACAATCAAATACTAATATTGAATGTGCTTTACATGCTACATGAAGTAAATCTATCTTTACTGAATGATTAATGAGTATTTATTTTTTAATATTAAAACATATATGATTTAAGACAAATTTCCAAGAATAAACAAAATAACCCATCCCACTAAGATATTGTCCAACGTTTTCTTTTCAACTGCTCACTGAAGAGCTCATCCCACTGACACATTGACTTGTTTTTGATAGTTGGACAAAATTGTATATTCAACATTATTGGTGAAAATGATTTGTTTAACTCACAGACCAATAATGAGTAAAATAAAGTGACTTACACATGACATCAACTGTAACGAAAGAAACAACCACTTTATAGTTAAAAACTTTATTAACACCTGAAAGTACCGTAAGAGGAAAAAAACTCTTGCAACACTTTGTCATTAGATGATGCCATTTTAATTTTTCTTTTAAGAAGAATGATTTCTTTTTGCGATATACATTGCTGGTTTTAAAGGAGAAGGGATATTTATCAGACATTTTCTCCACAATTCAGACTGGTAAGAGGAAATAACACTAAATTCTGTATTTACTAACTAATTCGCCGCAGTGTTCGGTTGCACGTGGTTCAAGTCTTGAATAATCAAGCTAGATTTAATAAATTCTCTCCATAAAATGAGCCAAGCTTAAGGAAAGGAATTATGTTTATCAGATTACAATAAAAATTGTCATTGGTGAAATCCAACTTTCATATGAAAAGATCAACTTCAAATAATGTTTGCGCTTGAAATCAGAAATGCATATTTTTTCCCTTCATCAGAACTGTACTTACATAAAAAAAAATAATAATAAATAAATAAAATAAAAAAAATGAAAGATTATACAGGGTAGTTTTGAACTTTAAATATATTTACATTAAATAAAACGAATTTTTATTTGCAACTGAAGAAAAAAATTACGCAAAAAATACTTTAGTATTTTTGTTGTTACTGATGACACATGGTAACGCCAGGCCCACCGGTCTAAGAGACTTAGCGAATGAAGTCAGAGAGAGCATCTTGCTTTTTTGAATAGAGCATCCTCATACGAAGGTGGAAGTACAACTTTGGTTCATAGATGGCAGCACCATCTGAATCTTCCAATTTAGAGATTGAAACCAGAGAAGAACCAAAGCCTGACTCCAACCACCTCCAGAGGTATTAATTTGGAATGGGAACATGGAGGACATTGCGACCCGACAGATTTTACGTAACCCAGTCGCTCTTAGTGAACACGATGGATCTTCGGATAAGCCGGGATTCGAACTCATCACCTTTTGGTAACGAGAACGACGCCCAAACCAACCAGGTCACCGAGTATTTTTTATATAGTTTATTTTTTATCTTTAGTATTTTTATATAGTTTTATTGTTATTACCTGCTTACGACAGCATGTTGGACTGTACCTGACAATTTAAAATGAAGTTGGAACTTCCACGAACATCCACGAAAGAGGTTGGTATCGAATCCATGAACATATTAAATGAAAGCCAAAGAGCTCAACTATGTCAATACCGTTGAAATGATCTAGTTGAGCGCTTTGGCTTTTAATTCGAACTTTTAAATTCCAAGATTTTTATTCATGAATAGAATTTTTCTTGCATGCGATAAGATTATATTTTGAAACATTACAAATGATTTAAAGTTTGTTTTTTTTAAAAGGCTTTTGAAAATAACAATCTATAAATAAAAGGAACTTAAAGAAAATTATTTTCTCACAAGTCCACGATGAAAAATAACCACGGACTAAGTTATAATATCATTTATTTTCGCTGCAACCAAGGGCAGAAGCATAAAGCTCAATCAAACGAAGAATCACATTGCTGTATTCAAACAGCTGTTTCTATACGTTTGAATTGCGCCGATTACCAAAACTGATGCAGAGAAAAAAGGAAAAGGCAATGGTCAGCGGAAGTCACGTGATTTCGCAGGCGTCTTCTGAGGGATGAACTCCAGTAGTAAAGTTACTTGATCTATTGCAGCAACTGCGCTTTCAAACGTTCAGGGAAATAGAAAAAAAGTTAAATGATGTACGCACACAAGACGGCGCTCACAAAGTGAAAGACGTCATCTATATTCATTTCCTTCGCTTCTGTTTTTTTATTCATTTTCTGTCAGTCAAAAGACGATCTATGAACATATTTTTCAATGCGAACTCTTTCGACATTTATTTATGCGTTCAAGAGATTCGCTCACATCAGAATTATTTAAAATTAAAAATTTTAAATTAAAACAAAAAAATACATATATATTCATTCTATGCGAATGAAAACAATTCATAGTAAATGTAAGTATTAAAATTTTATTTAGAAAAAAATTTATATATTAGTTTGGGGAATAAGAAATCCATTATTTTCACGTGAATTTTTTGTAACTTCTTTCAGATTTGCTTTGTAAAAAGGTTTAAAACAGTTTTCATGTAGATGTTTAGGTCTTATGTGAAGCTACGACTGCTGACATGCTGTCAAATTTGATTATTTTTGATATTTTATAGACATTCTCGACGATGTTGTATCCATGCGAGGTGCATCTTTAGCATCCAAATACCCAAATGGAATCGACGAAACCAAAATTGTGCGTAACTGGTTGTTACAGTCATACATAAGACGATAAACACCTTTCACAATTTTAGCCACTCGGCTATCTTTTTCGCCGTTACAAGAGAAAAACGAAAATGTATCGAATTTTCCGTTTGTTGTCTTTTATTTTTAAAACCTTGTACTCATAGCTGAATGAACCAAACAAAAAACCGCAAGAGGATATTTTAGTGTCAAATGTCACCTTTCCAACGAGCATAAATTTGAAATTGTTTGATAGATACCTCACAAGATAGCGATCACTACAGACGTCTACCGTAAAAATAATGGATAACTTTTTCCTCAACCTAATATTTTTTTTAAAAGTCCCCTAGACTTTTTTTAAAATTGATCATAAATCTTGGTCATTTTATCATTTTTTGGAATTTATCAAAAATTTTCTACATATTTAAATAGTGTATTTGTATAAATACTCATTTTTTGTATTTGAAATGTTTTGTAAATTTTAAACACTGTTTAAATACGATTTTAGGTTTGGTTTGATTAGATGGTTTACCGCTTAACGGTTACTTTTTGCACATTAGAGCTACTGAAACAGGATCTACATTTTAAAGCTAACAACTACAAATAACCAAGCAAAGGTGGGATTCGAATTCACAAACTGTTGAACAGAAGTCCAGAGCGCGAACCATTTAGATGACAGATTGGCTTTAAATATGTATTTAGTTATACTTGTAACTGACAAATTGGCTATATTTTACAAAATAACAGATTGGATTTATAATGGTTATTAAAAAACTCTATAGAATGAGACCAAAATGCGTTAGTTAGTTATTTTCGTGCCTATATTTTCCATTATATACTAAAATAATATATTGGAATGTATACGTAGATACTACATATTTAAGTACACATAATATGCATAAGTGTACTAAAATATGTAGCATCTACTTATATATTCCTATATATAATTATACATAGATGCAAGTTTTATTATGTATTAAAGTGAAAGTTGAAGTAAAAATTACTGAATTTTTTACAGAGCAAACGCGATGGAATTTTTCGTAATTTTCTATATAATTATCATTTTTTTTAACATCATTTCAAAAATTATAAATCAAGCTTAAAATTTCTTATTTAATTAAACTTCAAAACATAGCTGAGAGAATAAGTTATATAAATTAACATATTTTAATGTTCATATTGCTGATAAATAAGTTATTTTTTCCACAGTATTTCCGCATTTTAATTTCATACCTTTTTCTACAGCAGTAAAAAAAACACTTTGAAATTGAGCAGAAAAGTATTCTTAGAAAAGATGTCACTTGTATTTCCGTTTTTTATCTAACTCAAATAAAAAACAATAATAATTCATACGGAAATCACCGATTTCCAGGTATCACTCGCGGTGACAGTTACAAGTGAGAAATAAACAGATTACTGTCCTCTGCATTACAGATGTGTAACCGTAGATATCTCGTTTATGACACACACGAAAGTAATATCGTATGAAGTCACACAAATATACGATTTAACTTATTCTAAATACTTTCGTGTTTTAGTATGTATGCAAAATACATGTACTGCAAAATTTTAAATCTTACAAATTTCAAATTATCATATTCACGTCGCGATTTAGAATAATGGAAATGTGTTTGCGGATAAATTATTACTTTTGTGATTATCTGATAACACGTTTTGGAATTTTTCGCTTTTAGCTCACGCGGCTTTATAATAAAAAGCGCATGCATAACAAACTTGCATTACTTGGTCTTATGCGCGATACATCCATGTTTGTTGTATGCAAAATAAATGTATTATAGGAAAACAGATGCAAAAATAAATTTGGGAAAAAAATCAGTAACCGAATCCTGTATAAACCACAAATAACCTTAATTTAATCTTATTAATGAAATCTAGAATTTTTTTTCCTCGTATTACCTAGATAGATTAAACTCGATTTGTATTGTTAATTTTTTATTTCTGTCACTTTCTTTTTTAAACGGGCTTTAAACGACCCTCAATTTAATGAAATTTTGAAAATATTTTCAGCCGAATAAAATTTACGATGAAGTAATGAAAAAAACAAAGCTCTCATATTTTCGTATCAATGAAACTTTTACTACAAACAAATATATAAATTTAAAAAAAAAATACGCATTTCTATAAATAAAATTCCTATTCTGCGTATCAGCTTTATTTTTATTTAATACAGTCAATCATTGATTTGCAAACAGATACACAGGATTTTCTTGTTCTGCTATATTTTACTCACGAAGACTAAGAACGGGATCTACGATTTAAAAGTGGAAATGAACGACTGCAAACATCAATACCAAGGTGGGATTTGAACCCACAAACTGTTGAACTGAAGTCAAGAGGGCTAACCAATCGGCTATCAGCAAGGTAGATGGAAGAATGAAAAATCAGAATATTGCTCTCTGCCTAACATTAAAATAAAAGTTTTGTTTTAGTATTTTGATATAGCTTTCGATTTTGATACGAACCATAGTTAGCTGTCATAAATTCGCTGAGAAAATTCTTTTTATCATGGATGTACATTTTTTTCAAAAATTTATTCGCTTCAAGAAAGTATGAGTCTCGTAATCTATGAGGGCAATTGCTGAGTGTTAAAAAAATGGCATTATTAATACAGGAGAAATTAAAAAAAAAAAAAAAAAAAAAAAAAACAATAACGATATTTTTTAACTTTAACAACCATTATTCCCCAGACAAGCAAGCGCCTTTTCGGTTCTCTTAATATGCTACCGATCATAAGCGCTATGGAATGTAGATGAAAGGAATCTAGACTTCAATATTTAATAATTTCAAAACTAAAATCAGTTAATGATTAAATAATAGATAAAAACAAATCGAAGGAGTTGTGGAACGCTTGAAAAAACTAAAATGAGTTTTTCAAGCGTTCCACAACTTCTTCGATTCGTTTTTACATGTTCTGATATATGGACCAGGTAATTCGCTTAAAACAAAGCTAATATAGTTATCAAATGTAAATATCGTAAAGAAAAAGCTAATATCCAAAATAAATAATAAATATCGTTATTAAAACAAACTTGTATGAATACCAAAATATTTAAACATAACTTAAATGATTTATTACAATTCAATACAAGAATATCAACAGGAAAAATAATTCTAATGTGTAATGGTGAGAGACGTATAAGCGAGAAATTTAATTTTGGTGCATGATCACTAATAGTTTATAATGTCTCTCAAATTTCTTTGAGGTCACCTTGAAAATATGAGTGGGTCAACTGATAAATCGAACGTCGTCGTGACCATCTACTTTGACACTTGTCACTGCCATCTAGAGTCTGTGTGACCGCAAATTCTTCGATTCTGTTATCATATTGGCTTAATCACTGTCTACAAAACTGGAAAATCTCATTAATCCCTTACAAGCAAGTTCACAATCTTCGCATCTTCTCACATCTGGCAGTTATTTTTCCTTTTATAAAGTTTCTTCTTTGATATATAATTCATTTGAAAGTAATTATTTTTATCTACGAATGGCTAAGTGAATAAATAATCATCTTGTGAGACTCAGGATTCGTTGCAACTCCATCTATCATTGTAATAATCCTGCAGTAAACACTTACACAATTAATAGAAACATAAAAGCAGTGTTGTAATTTCTCAGAAAAATTGATGACAGACGTATTAAAATCCTATGACACGATGTGAAGCACAGGCTAACGTTAAGTTATTTTAAACAATTATAACGTTTTATAGATTATACAAAAGCCACATAAGACTCATTCTTATTTGACCTAATTTAAAGTGGATTTGGTTGTTTTTGTTGTTTCTGATGACACTTGGCAACTCCAAGCCCGCCCGTCAGAGACTAGGCGAATTAAATCAGAGAGCGTCTTCCCTTTTTGAATAGAGCACCCTCAAACGAAGGTGGAAGTAGAACTTTTGGCTCATAGATGGCAGCACCATCTGAATCTTCCAATTTAGAGATTGAAACCAGAGAAGACCCAAAGCCTGGCTCCAACCACCCCTATAGGTATTAATTTCGAATGGGAATCTGAAGGGCATTGCGACCAGACTGATTTTATGACCCAGTCGCCCTTAGTGAACACGACGGCTAAGCCGGGATTCGAACTCACCACCTGTTTGTAACGAGAACGACTCCCTAACCAACCAGGCCACCGCAACCTATTTGGAATCACTATAAGCACTTAAGAAGCGATTGTTTTGGTTTGTTTGTCGCTCAGCGATAATTTTTTGAACATGAGGATTAATAAGACCGAGATTTATGGTTTAACCACTACAAACATCAATTCCCAAAGTGGGATTCAAACCCGCGAACTTTTGAACTAAAGGCAAGAGCGCTAACCATTCGGCTACCAACTAAGTCACTTGAAAAGGGATTCGAATGCAAAACATTTTGAACTAAAAACCAGATTCAGTTTGGTTATTTTCTCAACAGTCACTTCCTAAAACATGAGAGCTAATTGAACCGAGAGTCACAGTTAAAGTGGATTCTTAACCACTACAACCAAGCCTCAGAGGTGGGGAATTGAACCTATGAACTGTTGAACCGAATGCCAGAGCGCTAACCATTCGACTGATAGCTCGGCGAAGTAAGGACTAGAGCGTTAACTATTCGGAGATTATATATATAAAGTCCACGTTTGAAAAGTTTACTGATCCATGTTCCCCCCCCCCCATTATCATGAAACTATATATGTAATGGAATATTACCCAAATTATATTAGGAAACTATATGTAACATCCATGAAAAATGTATTTTTCATGGATGTAGAATGAAGAATTATATTAGGAAGCAAATACAAATATTGCTTTCAGGTTATTGCTTTGAATAAAGCTATTTGCTTTACTGAACATTTTTAACTGTAGCTGATCACACGTATGACTAACTTTACGATTTCCTTGAGTGAAGGTTCATCGGAGGTATGAAAAAAAAGATACGCATCTAAACGATGTAATGCTGTCTGTTGTAGGCATTTTCATCCATCATGTGCATCGTCACTAACTATCTCACTTTAATGACATCATTATTTTTATCAATTAATGAAAGAGTAAAGTAAATTAAGAGAACATGTTTACATTTAAACACCTGATAAAATGCATTTAAATTTGAAAAAAAATTCAACTATGTTGACAGATTTTTAGAATTTCTTTTTATAGAAATATTTGAGCAATGAATGTGGTCCTATTATGAAAATTAAAGCATTCTTTATTAAATACAAAAAATTAGGTTTTAGAGAATGAAATTTGTACTTTACCAGAAATTAAATCAGTTAAGGGGTATTTTAAATAAAAAATGCTCTAGTTTTACTTTTCACATAAATTTTATAAAAATTCATTTATTACATTCATTGTTGTCATTTATTTCAGTTTAGTTTGTCGCTCAACGGTCATTTTCTGCACACGATGGTTAATTAGACTGGGACCTACGGTTTAAATGGATTCCAAACCAATGCAAACATCGAAGTCCTAAGTGGGATTCGAACCTATGAACGGTTGAATCAATGGGAAGAGCGCAAATTATTCGGTTACCAGCTCGGCAGTGTAACATGGGATCTACATTTTGAACAGGACTCTGTAAAACACTACAAACATTTGTTCCAGACGTAAGAATCGAACCCACGAACTGGTGAAAGGAAAGCAAAGTGCAAACGCTCTCCCCTCTAGATAAGATAATTACATAAGAAACTATTTCGAAATTTAGTCAAAGTTTTTTCTACTTATTTATTTTTTTTAATTTACTATAATTAGAACTAAAAGCAAAATTATTTCGG